>PVJC01035319.1:0-18324 GCA_004026665.1 Murina feae
TGATCCCCGGAAGGGACCTAGGAAGCCGCCAAGCAGGCCGCCAACTCTTTCCCACTCACCCGTCCCCTGCTGCCTTCCTTTCCCACTTCCTGGTGCCGCCAAGGGGTCTGGGGAGCTGCCAAGCAGGACCCCGGCCCCTGCAGCCTTGCTTTCCCCCTCCCCGGTGCTCCGCAAAGGGCCTGGGAAGCCCACCAAGCAGGCCGCCGACCCTGCCGCCTCTTACCCGCTTCGCGGTGCCCTCCAACCCTGCTGCCTCTTTCCCATCACGGGTCCTGGGTCCTGCGCTGTCCCCCCCTGCAGCCGCTCTGTACACTCGGGAGGTCCCTCAGCCCAGCCTGTGCCCTCTCGCAGTCTGGGACCCCTCGGGGGATGTCCACCTGCTGGCTGCCTGACCAGCCTGGGTGAGGGGCTTTAAGGCTGCCCACAGCTCCCATTGACCCAACGTCCCAGCAAGGCTGGCTGGACGCAGGTTTCTGTTCCTTTAAGCTGAGGTGGGCTGAGGTAACGAAACCTCCTCTGCTTCACCTCGCAGCGCAGCGTCTATAATGAGACTTTGTTACTCTTAGTAAGGCAGACCAGGCTGCTGTTCCCTTCAGCTCCCGAGGATTCTATGATTGTTACATTATTGAAACATGTTTGGGAGCCTGCCCGCCAAGGGCCGAAAACAGTATCGCTTTTGCTCCTGCTGCAACGGACGCTGCCTAAACGTTTACTCAGGTCCGTGAGTGGCGGTCGCCATGTTGGCTGGGCTAATTTGCATACAGCCGCTCTGATTGGCTGGTGGGCGTGGCTTACCCTGTCTCGGAGAAACGGTTAATTTTACTATTTCGCTTTTATTAGTTTAGACTAGAGGCCCGGTGCACAAAAATTTGTGCACTTGGGGGTGGGAGAGTCCCTCAGCCTGGCCTGTGCCCTCTTGCAGTCTATGACCCCTCAGGGGATGTCCACTCGCCAGCGGGGAGGAGGCCTAAGCTGCAGCTGGACATCCTTAGCCTTGCTGAGGAGGCAGGAGAGGATCCTCCACCACCGCTGTACTGGCAGCCGTCAGCCTGGCTTGTGGCTGAGCAAAGTTCCTCCTGTGGAAGTGCACTGATCACCAGGGGGCAGCTCCTGCATTGAGTATCTGTCCCCTGGTGTTCAGTGTGTGTCATAGTGACCAGTCGTTTCCAGTGATTCTGCTGTTAGGGTCAATTTGCATATTACTCTTTTATTATATAGGATAGAGGCCTGGTGCACGGGTGGGGGCCGGCTGGTTAGCCCTGAAGGGTATCCCGGGTCAGGGTGGGGTGCCTGGCCAGCCTGGGTGAGTGGCTGATGGCTGTTTGCAGGCTTGCCACAGTCCCTTCAGGGTAGGAGTCCCCGCTGGGGTGCCTGGCCAGTCTGGATGAGGGGTTGATGGCTGTTTGCAAGCTGGCCAAGCCCGCCAGCAGTGACCCTCACCCCATGAGGGTATGGCCATCCTGGGTGAGGGGCTGATGGCCATGGCCCCCAGCAACCCAAGCTCCCAGCGAGGCTGGCTGGATGCAGGTATCTAGGATTTATTTATTTTCTATAATTGAAACTTTGTTGCCATGAGCGGAGGCCACAGCCAGCCAAGGCAGGCGGGAAGCTTGGCTTCCTCCATCGCCGGGGCAACCAAACCTCCTGCTTGGTCCAGCTCTATGGCTGTGAGCTGCCATCTTAGTTGGGTTAATTTGCATATAGTAACTCTAATTGGCTGGTGGGCGTGGCTTGGGGTGTTGCAGAGTGACATCAATTTGCATGTTTCACTTTTATTAGTGTAGATACTAGGGGCCTGGTGCACAAAAATTTGCGGGGCGGGGGCGGGTCCCCTCAGCCCACCCTGTGCCTTCTCGCAGTCTGGGACCCCTCAGGGGATGTCCACCTGCTGGTGTGCCTGGTGAGGGGCTGATGGCTGTTTGCAGGCTGCCCACAGTCCCTTCAGGGTTCTGGTCTCTACTGGGGTACCTGGGCAGCCTAGGTGAGGGGCTGAGGGCCGTTTTCAGGCTGTCCACAGTTCCCATTGACCCAACGTCCCAGCGAGGCTGGCTGGAATCAGGTTTCTGGGGTCTATTTATCTTCTATAATTGAAACTTTGTTACCTTGAGCAGAGGCCTAGGCAGGTAACAAAGCCTCCTGTTTGTTTTAGCTCCATGGCTTCTATAATTAAAACATTGTTACTGTGAGCAGAGGCTCAGCCAGCTTAGGCAGGCAGTTGCAACGAAAGCCTGCTGTTTACTCTAGCTCCATGGTTGCCAGCCTCCATCTTGGCTGGGTTAATTTGCATACAGCTGCTCTGATTGGCTGAGAGGCGTGGCTTGGCTGGTGAGCGAGGCTTAGGTGTCTTGGAGTGATGGTCAATTTGCATATTACTCTTTTATTCGATTAGATGCAACATTTCTAAGCCTTCCTATATAGCTATAGCAATTAAAAGTTTCAGAATGGGTTAAGTGAAACAAAATAGCATGAATGGAAACCAAAGTATAAATCTCAGGGCAACCTAAGGCAGAGACTGTACTTAGGAATTAAAATTACTATCAGCACAGTGTAGGAATCAAATCTAGATATCAATTTGTATTATCACTAAATGAGAGACACTCACCCAAGAAAACACTGTTTTCCGTGGCTCCTCGGGCAGCTTCTACAATGTCTTCTTCATCTTCTAAAACACCATCATTAGATGCATAACTTGTATCATCAAAAAGACTGATGGGAATGACTTTGCCATCCTTCACCAACCAAGCAGATGCAATGGGAGTACAAAACTAAACAAAAGTGGGGAAAAAGTTTAAAATAATTTGAAGCATTCTTTACGTATTCCAACTTCTAAAACACTATTTACAATCACAAACTTCTTTTAAATTTCTTATTTTTCTAGATTTATTGAGGCATAACTGAAAAAAATGTATATAGAGAGCAAAATGTGGTATTTTGATATATGTATACATCGTGAAATGATTAGCACAATTAAGCTAATTAACACACCTATCACCTCACACAGTTACTTTGTATGTGTGGTAATAATTTCACAATGTGTATTTATATCAAATCATCACAATGTACAAACCAAATAGATACAGTTTTTACTTGTCAATTATACTCAATAAAACTAGAAAGTTTTTTCTTAAAAAATCTATACCCTTGCAAATTTCAAGTATACAATACAGAAATACCAACTACACTCATCACCATGCTATACATTACATCTCCAGAGTTTAGTCATTCTATATAACTGAAACTCTACCCTTGACCAACATCTCCCCATTTCTCCTTCCCCCTAGGCCATGGCAATCACAATCTTCTCTCTGCTTCTATAATTTCAACTTTTTTAGATTCCACATATAGGTGAAATAATGCAGTATTTAACTTTCTGTGTCTGGCTCATTTCACTTGGCATAATGTCCTCCAGATTCATTAACACATTAAGTGCCCAGTCACTGGTGACTGACACTATACTTTCCTTCTGGAAGACAAAACAGGCTGGGCGCTTAACGTGTTAATATTGTAAATGACAGGATTCCCTTTATTAAGGCTGGATAATATTCCACTGTAAAAATGCACCTCATATTTCCTTTACCCATTCATCCAATGATGGACACTTAGACTGATTCTATGTCTGGGCTACTGTGAATAATGCTATAGTGAACATGGGAGTGCAAATATTTCCCTGAGATACTGATTTCACTTCCTTTGGTAATATACCCAGAAGTGGGATTGCTGGATCATATGGCTGGATATATTTTTAATTTTTTGAGGAAGCTTCATACTGTTTTCCACAGTGGCTGCACCAATTTACATTCCCACTGACAGTGCACATAGATACACTGTTATACACCATTCACCAACAACTCTCTTTTGTCTTTTTCATAATAGCAATCTAACAGGTATAAAACCACAAATTTCTTAACACATAGAGAACAAGATAAAAATCCAAAGTGGCATCATTTCCCACTACCCCAGTATGTTTGGTCAAACGGAGAAAGGAAGAAACAGTTCATAAATTCTCAGTGGTTTTAGTTACCTGATATTCCCATTCTAGATGTCCTCCCTTCTTACTAAAGGCCATAACTTTCCAATCTGCAACGGAGACTTTAATCACTGTGTCCACTATGGCAGCTTCCTGTTCTTCCACATCTGGGATAATTTCAGACTCTTTGTTCTGACTGGGTTTTATTGTACTTTCAATAAATCCAGCTCTAGTTTCCATGTCTGGAATATACCGAAGTTCAAAGTGGCCAACGCTGAAATTCCACCTTAAATTTACAAATGCATGTTTTAGAAATTTACACTTGAAAAGAGGGGACCAAATAAATAACTTTTCTACAGGGAAATAGCAAACATTAAGATTTTGTGATGAAAAAGAGAACACAATCTTCAGAAAAGAAGCACTGCTAATTTATGCCACAAGAGGGCATAACGTTGTCAAGGTTTGGAAAGTTGTGAGCTGACATCAGCTATGGGACAGATTTTCTCTCAAAAATTAACAAATATTCACAATTCCAAATCAGGATGATTTTTTAAAAACACATCAAAGTCATCTTAAAATGGCATAGCATGCAGTCGGACTTACTTCTTAATTCAAGTCTGGGCACATTTCATTCAAAGGCAGAGAAATTAGTATCTCCCAATAAGCCAATGTAAAAGGCAAGATGAATACATCAGTTCAAAATTTATGTGAAAACATGTCCCAAAAGGCAATGTGACCAAGTATACCTGAAGGTCATACACCTTACCTCCAATTTCTATTGACTGAAAGCTGACAAGTCACTTATCCTTTCCTGAGTTTCGATGTCCTTATCCATAAAGTGATAATAATAATATTCCCTCTATATTTAATTTACAGAAAAATCACTTAACTATTAACTGTATAACATCTTGTCACTTACATATAAAATGGCCTTAAAATTACATCTACTAAAAATATAGACTTAAGGAACATAGGTCTTAGACTCCCAGGCTCTTCCTTTATAATGACTCAAAATTCTAATTAATTTGAACATCTGTTCCTACGGTGGCTGAGCAACCGGAAAGCACTCAAGCACTTAAAAAGTAATAATAATAAAGCAAAATCCTATCAAGAATACAAAAGGTTAGGTTGCCAGCAAATATAAAACATTATTCACAGTCCAGTGAACATAAGAAAACAAAATTTTTAAAAATGCATTCTTAACTGAGTTAGAGAAAACAACTTTCAGGAAAGGAAAATGAATTATACTGCATCATATGTAAATTTGAAAGTCTGGATTAGCCTGGTTGGTTTGGCTCAGTGGATACAGTGTTGGCCTACAGATCAAAGGGTCCCGGGTTTGATTCCTATCAAGGGCATGTACCTTAGTTACAAGCTCCTCCCTGACCTGGGCCCTGGTCAGGACTAGTGCAGGAGGCAACCAATTGATGTCTCACATTGATGTTTCTCTCTTTCTTTCCCTCTCTCTTCCATGCTCTCTAAAAATCAATGGGAAAATATCCTCAGATGAAGATTAACAAAAAAAAAGAAAAAAAATCTGGTTCACTTTCCAAAGATAAAGATGGGATCGAAAATTATTATTACTACAAAAGCAATTTAACATTTAAATATTAGGTTTTTAGGCCTAGCTGGTTTGGCCCCGTGGATAGAGGGACAGCCTACAAGCTGAAGGGTCCCAGGTTCGATTCTAATCAAGGGCACATGCCCAGGTTGTTGGCTCAGTCCTCAGTGAGGGGTGTGCAGGAGGCAACTGATCAATGCTTCTCTCTCATCACTGATGTTTCTATCTCTCCCTTCCTCTCTGAAATCAATAAAATATATTTAAAAATAAATATTAGGTTTTTAAAAATCACACATGTAATTTAAGAACAGCATAACTTATCCAACCATCTTATTTTTAATCACATATTTAAAAGTAAAAATTATATAAGGAATTCATTATTTGAAAAAAAAGAAATTTGACCAAATAAATTGTATCTTCATACTTTAAGAAAATAGACTAAAATATTATTTTAAAATCAGGGTAATCAGAAAAACTATGAAACTACTGCATAACAGAGAGAACTCAGAGTAAAAATGGTCCAAGCTGAAATAAAGCACATTAACTTTCTCTTGAGATTTTTCACTGAAAAAATGTTGATCAGTAAGCTAGCTCTGAAAAATATAATTAACCTAAAACGAAACTCATATTTCATCATCGTATGAGATTCCTTCTAGTTACCATATCCTGAAGCATATGAAGAGAAGGCCAGGACAGAACTTGTTAATAATCATGAGGCCATTTTTAATTTACAGCATACATTTTTCTTAAAAGAACAGTATGCTTCTAGGGAAACAAAAGAGTTCAGAAAATCTGCAAAGAAAAATCTGAATAGTTTTAGTCTTGGTGTGGTTCTAAAGAATACTAGCAGCTACATGATCTGAATACACACTTCTCATTGCCACTGCGAGGTCCAACAGCTCTAACAGTTTTCTGGGTGCGTTGCAGAAGCAAGATGTCTTCTTGTTCCATTTCATCGTTATCCCATCGGCGACATCCCAACGCTGAACAGATGTACCTCACCTGAAAAAACATAGAAAATTAGTTTAGCGCTAGCTGGTTTGGCTCAGTGGATACAGCATCAGCCTGTGGACTGGAGTGCCCAGGTTTAATTCCAGTAAAGGGCAAATGCTCAGGTTTCAGGCTCAATCCCCAATGAGGGGCATGCAGGACACAGCCGATCAACGATTCTCTCTCATCATTGATGTTCTATCTCTCTCTCCCTTTCCCTTGCCCTTCCTTTCTGAAATCAATAAACATATATTTTTAAAAATTAGTTTTAAAAAATACAAGTTACAGGAGGCCAGAGCCATTCAAAGAATCTCTAATTTATATATTTTTAAAAGAAAGTATGGAAGAAGCACCCAAATATTAAGCATCTTCGATTACCAACTCGTAAAATCAGTTATTTAGAATCATAAAATCAGCAATGAATATTCCAAGGAATGATTTTAAGGACTTAATTTTAGTCTTATTTGGGGCATTCCATGGAATATACAAAAAGAAATGGGTAACCAGTTTTGATATCTTAACAACAGCAATATAATTTCAGATGAATTAAAAAACATCAACCTCAGAGTTTCCATATTACAGAAGTAGTTGGTTTTTAAAAATTTGAACCTCTTCTAATAGCTGCAGTATTTCAAAGTACTTCCTTCAAATCTCCATTAAAAGAAAAAGGAAAACTCTCTTAGTATGAACCAAACTAAAATCCTAACAGAAAGAAGCATACCTATAAGAATGCCAGAATTTTGCAGAAGCACATCAAATCAGAGACCTGAGGATCTGGTTCATGGCAGTGTTTACAGGGAACATTGAAATACACAGAGGACTCGAGGCCTTCTCAATGCACTGCAGTATCAGGAGGTGAAGTAGAAAGTATCTGCTGCAAGTACTACAGACATAACATTTACACAGGGAATTGCTCAAGTGTGAAAAACTCAAGGGTCAAAAGATAATTTTTCTATTTTCCCTTGTTTTAGTCTTAAGTTTATATATAAGACAGTCACATACCAAGGTGTTAGGAATTAAAAAAAGGTTCTACCTTTCTAAAAAAGATGTTTTTAACTGGTCATTCCTAATAATGGATTTTAATTGCAAGACACAATTTTATTTTTTATTATTTTTTTTAATATATATATTTTTATTTCAGATAGGAAGGCAGAGGAACAGAGAGGTAGAAACATTAATGATGAGAGAGAATCACTGATCGGCTGCCTCCTGCATGCCCCCTACGGGGGATCGAGCCCACAACCGGACATGTGCCCTTGATGGGAATCAAATCTGGGACACTTCAGTCTGTAGGCCAATGCTCTATCACTGATTCAAACCAAGCTAGGGCGCAAGATGCAATTTTAGAAGCAGATTATGATCACATTCTAAGAGCTACTAATGCACAAAGTCTAGGGCTTATCAGCATGACTGTCATCAGACAGATCAAGTTGAATCTGACCTTGAAAGTTTCTGACCCTTTGAAAGTCTCAGTTTTCTCAACTTTAACGTAAGTACAACTTTCTTCTTGGATCCTCTTATAATAGGATCAAACTAGATAAAGAAATAAGTGGTATATTATTCTTATTATGATTGTTATTAATCTTAGGAGAGTTCTTCATCCATCTAAATGGAAACAAAAATATGTAACCCTTAGGAATACTGTGAGGATTTCAAAATAATGTGTAATAAGTGCACCACAACAGAGAAGAACCTATTGTCTTGCTTCTGCTGTCCTGGCTCTGCTGTTCATTCTGTTATCTTGAATAAGCTGATTTCTCTTAATAATATTTCCCCGTTCCACTTTATCGTTCTTTTATTACACCAAATGATAACCTTAGGGGAAATTTTAATAAACCTCAAACAGTAATAGTATAGTTTAAGAAACTACCTCTATTACAATTTATTCTGATTTCCCCAAGTAAACTCAGTATTTTCACTCACCTTTCCAGTATACGCACTGAGTCCATATGTAGTGAGAGACTTTCCTCCAACCAAAACAACATCATCTCCAAATTTGTAAGAAGATTCAAGAAGTGATTCAACTGTAAAAGGAACTGTTTCCATGCTCTCACGGTCTCGGTCCCATTGGAAGAGGTCTCCATCCAGGGAAGGAATGATCATCTTATTCCCAAAAACCTAAAATAAAAGTTACGTTTGAAAAGGACCTTCGCTGTAAGTGGAGTAACTATGAGCTGGAGAAACCCTAGCTTCCTTCTCAGTAGCACAGCTCACCGACAAACAGAAGCAGCTAAAAAGAACTGCCACCTTTCCAGGGGCCTCCATGAAGTTGTCCAGTATGCTTTTTCTCCAACTGTTTGCCAGGAGTGTCCTTATGGTATGTGAGTTACCAAAGAGAGTTCTGTGATCAAGTGAGTTCAAGAAGAGGTTACTACAGGGGTTCTTATAGTGAATAACATGCTAATGCAGATTTTTCTAGTGAGGGGACAGCATATGCAGTATTTTCCAGGCCTATTTTATCTAGTCCAATTGCGGTCATAGACTCAGATCCAAGAACACAAGTTGAATTACGCAGTAGCCCATCCTTTTTTATACTTACTTTCTCAAATCACCTGTGTGCTAGAAGCCTGGAAACCAACTGGGAACTTACTGATTTTATGTTCTCAGTTGTCCTTCCTCCTTAACAATGTTTACTGAGGGCCTACTATGTGCCAGATACTATTCTGTTGCTTAGGACAGACCAATGAGTAAAATAAATAATCCTATCTAATAAAAGAGTAATATGCAAATTAGGTGTCACTCCGTGACAAAGATGGCCGCCCCCATAGCCACAAGATGGAGGCACCCATACCACATTCTATCTAATAAAAGAGTAATATGCAAATTAGGCATCATTCTGTCACAAAGATGGCTGCCCCCATGGACACAAGATGGCTGCTCCCATGGACACAAGATGGTTTCCTCCATGGACACAAGGTGGCAGTGCCCATAGCCACAAAATGGCCACCCCCATGGCCACAAGATGGCCTCCCCCATAGCCACAATATTGTCACCCCCATGGCCACAAGATGGAGGCACCCATACCACATTCTATCTAATAAAAGAGTAATATGCAAATTAGGCGTCACTCTGTCACAAAGATGGCTGCCCCCATAGCCACCAGATGGCAGCGCCCATACCACATTCTATATAATAAATGAGTAATATGCAAATTATGCATCATTCTGTCACAAAGATGGCCTCCCCCATAGCCACAAGATGGCAGCGCCCATACCACATTCTATCAAATAAATGAGTAATATGCAAATTAGGCATCATTCTGTCACAAAATGGCCGCCCCCATAGCCACAAGATGGCAGCACCCACAACACATTCTATCTAATAAACGAGTAAAATGCAAATTAGGCATCACTTTGTCACAAAGATGCCGCCCCCACAGCCACAAGATGGCGGCACCCAGTCCAGCTCAGCCAAGCTACTGAAGTGGTCAGGCCTGTTAGCCAGGCAGGTGGCAGGGGAGTTGGGGGTCCGAGGAGCAGAACAGGTGATCAGAGGGGGTTGGGGGTCCCCTTCCCAGATCAGAGACTTTCGCCAGAGGCCTCAGGCGTGGGCAAGGAAGGAGCTGGTGATCAGAGGGTGTGAGGGTTCCCTAGCCCAGGCATAAGTCCTGGGCAGGGGCAAGGCCGGAGATCGCAGGGGTCTGGGCACCGGTGGAGCCAGCAAAGCAGGGGTCTGGGGGTCCCCTGCCCAGGCCTGCTGCCTTGGCCAGAGGTTACAGGCCTGGGCAGGGGTGGAGCTGGGATTGGAGGGACAGGGGTGGAGCTGGTGATGGGAATGAACTACAGAGGAAACACCTTTTCTGACTGCTCATTGGCTAAGCTCCCTGTATGCCACTGGTAATATTCTTAGTAACTTGGGTAATAAGAATCTAAAAGGCGATCTAGGGTTTTTCCACCACACTCCTGGAGAAAAAAATGAAGGTCCACTGCTGGAGGGCTAAGAAATGTCATATCCTGCCCTAGCTGGTTTGGCTCAGTGCATAATGCCTCAGCCTGCTGACTGCAGGGTCTGGGTTCAATTGTGACCAAGGGCATGTAGCTAGGCTTCTCCCTGGCCAGGGCCCAGGTCAGGGCATATGCAGGAGGCAACCAATCAAAGTGTCCCTCTCACTTTGATGTTTCTCTCTGTTTTTCCCTTCTCTTCCACATTCTCTAAAAATCAATGGAAACATATCCTCAGGTGAGGATAAAAAAGAAAGAAAGAAATGTCATATCCTATGAAAGACACATCTTGAAAATGCCTAAAGAAAATTGTCATTTCTTCATGGTGAAGGGACTGGAGTCCATGTTTATGAAAACACCTTGGTGGCTGTGGTGACTGGAATTGGCTGCAGCAATGGGGTGATGGGGCTGGTGGCTTCCCCTGATTAGCCTGGTTGCCTCCCACAAAGGGAAGCCAGACTGCGGCTTAGGCCCGCACCCCAAGGGGAGCAGAGAGCAGGCCTAAGCTGTTAGTAGGACACCCCCTGAGGGCTCCTAATATGTGAGAGGGGGCAGGCTGGGCCGAGAAACCCCCTCCACCAGTGCACGAATTTCGTGCACCGGGCCCCTAGTAATAAAATAAAAGCAATCTCTGCCATTCTGGAGCTCAAACTCTAGTGTCAACAGACAAAGTAATGAATAATTATAGGGTAAGTTAGGTGATAAATGCCAAAAGGAAAAAATAGAACAAGATAAAGGGGTCTAGAAAATGTGCATGTGGGAGGGGGAAGAGCCAGTCAGTGAGGAGTTAAGTGTAGACCCTGCTGATAATGCAATATTTGAGCAAAACCTAAGCCTGAAAGTTAACCATGCTTATTTCTGGGGCACACCCTTTACCAAGAAGGACTTAAGGTGCAAGTGTGCCCATCATAAGGAAAGCAAACTGTATTTAACTTATTGCTGTACTACAAACTGAGACACCACTACATCCTCAAAAAGTGCTTATTGTACCTCTAAGAAATATTTACTAGGTATGCTTGTGTTCTTACATTTGTTTATAAAGTGGCTATAAAAATAATGCACTCAAATCTAGTGCCCAGATTTTGTTATCTAATTCCAATTCCCACCAAAGGAACCAAGGCTTCTCAGATAAGTGGTTGATACCAGGACTGGCAGGGTAGATACAAAACCAGCCCTTTAACATTGGATTATTCTAGAAAGAACAAATGTAATTTTTAAAAAAAAGAAAAAAAGATGGGAGCATGCCACCAACAACATTTGGAAGAGTTTAAATACCAAAATAATTAAGTACTGAATTATAAATCATTAGGGAAAAAGAGGAATTCACAAGTCCATACTGATAATAAATAGATAAAATAAATAACATATGGGGGAAAGGGAAGACTCTCATCGCAATAAAATGCCAAGTTTCTGCTGGTAAATATGAAAAGAGGGCTCCAGTTGGAAAAATTAGCATTTTATATCATCATAGTAAAGACTGAATCAGGTCAAAAATCAACAATGAAGTTAAATCTAGGTGAAAATTTGATGAGAAGCAGGATATCTGAATGGTCTTAAAGTATTCCCCACACACTGCTTATTATTTACAAGAATTCCAAAAACAGTAATTACATAGGGAAGAGTTCAGACAATATCTTGACTAGTGACCAAAATTAATAACATCCCTGAATGACAGACTGATGCCCTAAGGAGAGGACACATCACCTATGCAAAATCCTCACCAAGTATACACCAGCTGCATCTGAGTACAAGAAATACCAGACAAGCACAGAAGGAAGAAATTTCAATCCTATATAATAAAAGCCTAATATGCTAAGTGTCCAGTCATTCAGTTGGCCATTCAACCAATCAAAGCGTAATATGCTAATGATATGCTAAGGCCATTCAACTGCTTGCTATGGTGTGCATTGACCACCAGGGGAAAGATGCGCTGAGTGGTAGGTTAGCTTGCTGCTGGAGTCCGGGCAATCAGGACTGAACGAGACAGGCTGGACACACCCTGGAACCCTCCGAAAGGCCCTCCCCGGCTGGCCAACCTCCTGCATCCCTCCCTGGCCCTAATTGTGCACTGTGGAGTCGCTCGGCCTGGCCTGCGCCCTCTCACAATCTAGGACCCCTCGGAGGATGTTGGAGAGCCGGTTTTGGCCCAGCGGTGGAACAACAGTCTCTATAATGTGCACTGATCATCAGGGAGCAAACACTCAATGCAGGAGGAGTGCTGCTCAGCTAGAAGCTGGGGGAGCACCCACAGGGGGAGTGCCACTCAGCTAGAAGCTGGGCTCACGTCTGGCAAGCACAATGGTGGTGACGGGAGCCTCCCCACCTCCACGGCACTGCTAAGCATGTGCCCTATGGGGAGTGGGCCTAAGTGTCCGTTGGACATCCTCCAAGGGCTCCCAGACTGTGAGAGGGCACAGGTTGGGCTGAGGAACCCCCCCCCCACACACACACACACACACAAAATGAGTGCACGAATTTCATGCACTGGGTCTCTAGTTCTTAAATAAAAGGGCAGAGAGACTGTATTCTTCAAAAATGTCAACATCATAAAGGACAAAGTCTGGATGACAATATGTTGTACTGAGATGGAGGATGCTACAAAAGACATTATCAGGTCAACTGATTAGAATATGAATGGTAGATTAAAGTATCAATATAAATTTATGAAGTTGATAACTGTACTGTGATCATGTAAGGGAATATCTCTATTAGGAAGTATTTAATGGTAAAGAACCATGATGGAGATTTAATAAATTTTCAAATGTTTCAAGAAAAAAGTATGTATGAGGAGTGAGGGGAAGGGAAAGAGAGAAAGAGGCACTCAGATGATAAAGCAAGCAGGAGGTTTCAGTAGGTAAATTTGGGTATATAAGGGTTGGAGAGAGACCATTTTTATTTAAGCAATTTTTGTAGTTTTAAATTATTTCCAAATAAAAGGTTAAAAAAGAAAGACACTCAGAAGCCTTGCAGGAGCTCTGTAATTAAAGCCAAGAAGGCTATGCTATTGAATCAAAGTTCATCATAACACTGACTATTTAGAGATCTACAGTTATTACTTATTTACCTATTTATATTTACTTATTCACATTTCATGATTTTATTTTCAAAATATTGCAACTTTGCTTTTTATCTTTTGTAGACTGTTCAACTTGAAGTTGCCACTAAGAACAGATATGGAGAAAGTAAGGGGTGGGCAGAGATTAACCAAAGAATTTCTATGCATACTAGAGGCCTGGTGCACGAATTCATGCACGGGTGAGGTCCAGCCAGCCTGCCCCAATCAGGCAGATCAGGCTGAGCTGGCCAGGGGGAGAGGCTGCGGGTGGTTGGCTGACCGGCCCTGCCCTCTGGTCAAACTTCAGGTCATGGGAACAATTTGCATATTAGCCTTTTATTATATAGGATATGCATAACCTATGGATACAGATAATAGTGCAGTGAAGGCCTGTGAGGAAGAGGGATTGAGGGGGTCAATGTGAGGGGGAAGAAAGGAACATCTGTAATACTTTCAACAATAAAGAAAAATTTCTAAAATAAAAACAAACAGATACAGATCAAAGTACACATACTCTATTGTGGACAAAAAGAGGCCACATGCTAACCTGACAAGCTTAGGGCCTGTATGGCAGCCTCGCAAACTCAGAGACCTAAAGTAACCACAAAGGATGGTCTGAAGTTAACTAAAAAACAGTTTATGGTGGGTAGTCATGACCTTGGCCAGTATCTTCCCTGACAAAGGTCAATCTTTACCTTAACTGAACCTGTCTATTGTCATTTTGCATCTACGTTAATTTATTGTTGGAATGTCAAAGTAATTTTTCTTTTTCTGGACCTCTCAAAGCACAGATATGGCTCTTCAGAGACTGCAAATTCCTTCATTCTTATTGAGTTAACTGCTGACTATTAACTATCCTGTGCCCACCTAAATAAAAGATGTACTGTCCATCATTTTACTTTTTATACAATCCCAGAGGTTTCCCCACTTTGCCTTCTCCCACCTCCCTAACCAATTACTAATGGATTTCAAGTAACCCACTTACAGCTCCTCTTTTGTTTTTAACATATAAAGTAAGTGAAAAACTGCCCTTCTCCAGAGCATTCTCTCAATATGTTGAGATTCTGCTTCACAGCATTTGTCGACAATTTAGCTCAAATAAACTCACAAAAATTCTTCACAGGTTTGAATGTTTCTTACATTAACACTATGATAACAATCTGTGGTATTTAGTCAACATGACCTCCCATTTTGAGTTACATATGTTAGAAAATCAAGTATTTATTGTTCTCTACCTTTCATATTATGTTAGGTACTAAGGGCCTGGTGCACAAAAATTTGTGCACTGGGGGGGGGGGGGGTCCCTTCAGCCCAGCCTGTGCCCTCTCGCAGTCTGGGACCCCTTGGGGGATGTCCACCTGCTGGCATGCCTGGCCAGCCTGGGTGAGGGGCTGATGGCTGTTTACAGGCTGGCCAACCCCTCCAGTGGGGACCCCTCACCCCATGGGGCCAGCCTGGCTGAGGGCTGGTTTCAGACTGCCCAAAGCCCAGTAAGGGTTTGGGTCCCTACTGGGGTGAGTGGCCAACCTGGGTGAGGGGCTGGGTGAGGCAGCTGGTGGCCACCTCCAGGGTCCCAATGGCTGGCTCCGCCACCTCCACAGCCTGAGTCCAGCCGGCCATGCTGGTCCATTGCTCCTGGTCTGATCGCTGGCCCCACCCCCTCCTCAGCCTGAGCCCAGCCAGCCATGCTGGTCGCTTGATCCGTCAGATTGCTGGCTCCGCCTCCTACTCAGCCTGAGTCCGGCCGCCTGCCGCTGCTTGTGCCGCACCTGCCTCCATCTTGGCTAGGTTAATTTGCATACAGCTGCTCTGATTGGTTTGTGGGTGTAGCTTGGCTGGTGGGCATGGCTTAAATGTCTCGGAGAAACGGTTAATTTCCATATTACTCTTTTATTAGATTAGATTCTATTCTGTATTTACCAGAATAGTAAATTCAAATTATGATGAAGTTAAAAGAACAGGCATTTCAGGTTGTCCAGCCCTGTGGACAGTAGTACTAGTCGAGTACAAACAGGAAAAGTAGGTGCGTATCTCTAAAAAAAAGAGGAGTGAATAGGTCTATAGTACAAAGGTAACATTTGTTTGGACTTATTTCCCTTTCCATTAACCTCTTTTCCCCTAAAGCAGTAGCAGGTCCTTAGGGAACACAATGGCTCCTAATTCCAAAATAAAACAAAACTATCAAGCTAATAATATGGACTAAAATTTATCACTGCTTTAAGGATAATCTATCTACCTCTTAGAATAAAAGAAAACAAACTTATCCACAATTAAAAATACGGTTTAAACAACCAAGATTTTAAAATATATATACTTTTATTTATTTCAGAGAGGAAGGAAGAGGGAGAAAGAGATAGAAACATCAATGATGAGAGAGAATTATTTATTGGCTGCCTTCTGCACACCCCACACCGGGGATTGAGCCTTCAACTCAGGCATGTGCCCTGACTGGGAATCCAACCATGACCTCCTAGTTCATAGGTTAACACTCAAACCACAGAGCCATGCCAGCCAAGCAACAACCAAGATTTTTTATACGATAAACCATATTGTGAAAAATTGGCTTATTTGAAAATTTAAATCAATGAGAAAAGTAGAAAACCAAACCAACAAAAAAGCATTATGATTCAATGCTGATTCATCATGTGTATCTGGGTTATGATTTTAAAAGTTCACCTATAAAGCACCACTCTTCACTAATTGGCCACTTATAAGTTATACACTAACCTTTGCACCCATCTTTGCAGGCTACATATGTGAAAGCAGATGGTGCTTTTCCTTGAGAGCCATAGGAAGCAGTACATGCATTCAGTTAAGGTGGAGAGATGACATCAACCCTCACAAGAGCATTACCTCACTCTCCCAGCATAGGAATGAGTCACCCAAATAGTCATCTGCAAATCTCTTGGTGGAACAAAATGTAGGTTACCCTGATGTATTTTCTGATTCCACAGACTGATCCCTGTAAGCAGCTATTTGCTCTAATTTGCTGCTCTGCATCTCAAACTAATTGCGCAACTTGCTTCCCCCCGTCAGTCATTTTATAAACATAAATTCTTGTTTTCTGTGTGTTTTTCCCATTTGATTTTTCTGTTCATAATTTTAAAGAGGTTTGTCACATTGGCTAGCAAACTAGTACCAAAGGTCTGACAAGATCTTCATGCAATCACAAATCAACTTAGTAAAGAAACTGAATTTGTTTCTGGACAAGATCTACATGGCATAATAAATATCAGTGACACATGTAACCATGGACTGCTATTTGAAATCAGAATGTGACAGTAACTCTTATTTTCAAATGGCAGAAGGAACTTCAACTGAGAAAATATAGAAAGTACTAGTACTAAAATGAATATAATCAGCAATAAAAACAAAAATTCCTTTAACCGTGCAACCCACCACCTCCCACCCACATACCATCCACACATACATTTTTCAGGGTATATGCAACTTCATGTTAACTTATATAAAAAATTTTAAGCATATAAAATATAAAATACATATTTTATTTATTTATTTTCCTTACCCAAGGACATATTTTTATTGATTTTTTAGAGAGAGGGGAAGAGAGGGAGAAAGACTCGGAGAAACATCCATCGACTGCTTCTCGCAAGGTACCTGGAATCAAACTCATGACCTTTTGGTGTATGGGACTACACTTCTACCAGCTGAGCCATGCCAGATAAGGCATAATCTAATATAATAAAAGAGTAATATGCAAATTAACCGTCACTCTGAGATACCTAAGCCATGCCCATCAGCCAAGCCATGCCCACCAGCCAATCAGAGTGGCTGTATGCAAATTAATGCAGCCAAGATGGTGACCGGCAGCCGTGGAGCTAGAGCAAACAGCAGGCTTCCGTTGCACCAACGATGGAGTTGAAACTGCCTGCCTAGGCCGGCTGAGCCTCTGCTCAAGGCAACAAAGTTTCAATTATAGAAGATAAATAAACCCCAGAAACCTGCTTCCAGCCAACCTCGCTGGGACGTTGGGTCAATGGGAGCTGTGGCCAGCCTGCAAACAGCCATCAGCCCCTCACCCAGGCTGGCAGGGCACACCAGCAGAACCCCATCCTGATCCGGGACACCCTTCAGGGCAAACCAGCCAGCCCCCACCCATGCACTAGGCCTCTATCTTATATAATCTTAATAAAAGCGTAATATTGAAATTAACCGTTTCTCTGGGATGGGGTAGGCCACACCCATCAGCCAATCAGAGTAGCTGTATCCAAATTAGCCCCGCCCCCGGCCATCCGTTGTCTTCCTGCAGGCCACACGGGAGGGGCGGGTTGGGGGGTGGGAGGAGCAAGCCAAGATTGATTTCAGGCGGCAGGGCCCTGAACCTGGGAACTGGGGGGCATGGCTGCCCAGACCCACCCGAGAATCCCAGACACTGCCCTGGCTGACTCTGGACCAGTAGGGCCGTGACCTGGGAACCGGGCGGCGTGGCCACCCAGACCCACCCGAGAATCCCAGCCACTGCCCTGGCTGACCCTGGACCAGCAGGACCATGGACCTGGGAACCAGGGGGCGTGGCCACCCAGACCCCCGAGAATCCCAGCCACTGCCCTGGCTGACCCTGGACCAGCAGGACCATGGACCTGGGAACCAGGGGGTGTGGCCACCCAGACCCACCCGAGAATCCCAGCTACTGCCCTGTCTGACCCTGGACCAGCAGGGCCATGACCTAGTAACCGGGCGGCGTGGCCACCCAGACCCACCTGAGAATCCCAGCCACTGCCCTGGCTGACCCTGGACCAGCAGGGCCGTGACCTAAGAACCGGGCGGCGTGGCCACCCAGACCCACCCG
>PVJC01035320.1:0-18329 GCA_004026665.1 Murina feae
TGCCCCTAACTGTGCTGCCCCCCCCCACTGGGCTGGTCGCCCCTTACTGCCCCCCCTGCCAGCCTGGTCACCCCCAACTGTCCCTCCCCCACTGGCCTGGTTGCCCACTCAGCCTGCTGTTCAGTTGTTTGGTCAACCCTCACTAACCTCCCTGCCGCCTTGTTGCCCCACACAGCCTGCTGTTCAGTTGTCCATCCGGTTGTTTTGGTTATGACAGCCCCTGGCTTTTTATATATTAGAATAATATTTTGTGGGGGAAAAAGAAGTATCTTGGAGATAAAACATGAAGCATGGGAGAGGGGAATTTTAGCCAAACCAAAGAAGAAACCTAATCAGATGTGGGAAAACCTGTTTCTTGTGATCACTTTGGGATGAGCATTTCTTCAAGGAAGATCTAGTACTTTCTAGAGTAGAATGAATTGAAGTTTTGTGAGAATCATGGGAAAAGAAAAAGCTTCAGAAAAGTTTCCCTTCAGATGGCTTTAGAAAGACTTGAGCTGGCTTTGCAAAACTCAGTAGTGCTCTAACCAATTTCAAGGGATAAACATTTGACATTGTTATAAGACCAAAGAGACAGAGAGCTGTAGTCTAAAGCTATTTAAAATACCAGCAATCTACACAGCTTTTTGTTAACATGTAACACTTTTTATAGCAATAATAAAATCTGTTTTTATTAATCACCAGTTTAACTGTATTATCATTAAATGCTGTAGCTATAAATACTAAGTTTTGGTCTTGGCTCCAACTTGTTATCTAAACATAAGCATATCATTATTGGGCATCTACTTTGTATAATGTAAAATACTGCCTTTATATGTAATGAGGGCAACTTTCTGGGCCTCAATTTCCATAAATGTGAAATAAAGTGATCAAATTAAGTTTAAAATAGTACTTAGCAAAGGATTTTACAAATCACTACTTCCAAAGATATTATTAGCTATGGTTAAAAAAAAAAAAAAAAAGCACTGGGATTAAATGATTCTGAGACATCCTGGATAAAGAAAACAAGCAAGTTTCTTTACTGCATAACTTCTCAGAGCCATCAGGTTGCTAATACGCACTGTAACTTTCCGAGAAGGAACATGCAGTATTTCCCAAACTTTTTTGACCATGAGACCCAATTTTCATGCAACATTTCATTGTGCTAAGGAAGTAGCTTTGGGAAATGCTGCACAGGATGATTTTTAAGGTCCTTTTAAGCTTTTTATAATTTGAATTATGTGTGTGTGTATGTGTGTGTGTTTTAACAAGAAACACAGAGCTGCTTAATACCTAATCTTATTTTTCTTGGAGGAAATAAACTTGGGAAACTGCTTGGGAAAAAAATTCTCACAAAGCCAAGGAGAAAGTTACTTGAGACTACGGTTAACAGCAAGTCTGACTACAGGAGAATGGGCAATATCAAACACTGGGAATAAATGCCAGAAAATGTGGCAGGAAAATAAAATTACAAAAAAAATTACAAAACAAAAAAAACAACACAAAAATACACGAAGCAGGGATTCTTCCCAATCAGTTTATCAAAAGTAACTGAAAGGTACTTTGTAATGACTCATCAAAAGCTAAAAGCGCTAAACATCCACTATATATTGGACTTTATGTTTTGTGCCTTAGGACATTTAATTTGCCTATAGCTATGGTGAAATACCAATTTCATTGCCTCCAACTTGCCTTGCATTCACTCTCCTCAACCCCATCATATTACTTTTATGCTCAAACTCCCATTTATATCCCTAACTCTCCCCTGTCAATGGGGAAGAGATATTGTTCTGGTTGGAATCAGGTGGCAGTAAACAGGACCGTAAAGCTCAGAGCTTCCAACAGCAGTCATGCACATCTGAGGAGGATTTCTGGTAGCCCACAATAAATCTAGTCAGTCTCAGGAGACTACATTTATGAATGAGTCTGCTCAGTAATACAGCCAAGTTCAAGAATGACTCTGCTGCCCTAATAGTTGAATAATCAATGGAAAGGACAAAACCTGGGAGATGTAGCAATTTCTTTAATTTGGGAGGCCACCAAAATGAATGAGCAATGTCTATAGATTGTACTGTGAAACTGGAAGGTTTAAACTGTGGACAAGTGATACAGGGGAAGAAAGAAAAGAAAGGAAAGAAAGGAAAAGAAGGAAGGAAGGAAAGAAGGAAGAAAGAAAGGAAGGAAGGAAGGAAGGAAGGAAGGAAGGAAGGAAGGAAGGAAGGGAGGGAGGGAGGGAGGAAGGAAGGAGAGAGAGAGAAGACAGAAAGGAAGGAAAAAAGAGAAATGAAAAAAATTATAATTAGGAAAGAAAAAAAATTATATGATAGATGCCAAGTGTCAGAAAGAAAACAATTTTATCATTGCTCTTGTTCTTTTTTTTTTATATTATACTTTTCAAAACAAAGCTATATTTCTATGAAAATTTAAGCTTTTTTTTTTTTTGCAGCCCACTTTGTCTGTGTGAGCCTTTGAGTTTGACATGCTTGGTGTAAAGAGTTATAAGTCCAAGACTTTCAAAGTAATTCAGATTTTCAACCTTCTATCTTGTTGTGAGATGAAAGATTTAAAATCTATGTAAAAATTTAATCCTATAATTAGCACACAGTTGAGATTTCCTTTTCAGATAGAAAAGGGAAGAATAAAGGACTTGGGCGAACAGATGGACACATTTCTGTTACCTCTAAAATCATTCCCAAAACTTTACCACAGCTTTGTACTTTGGTCCTTGTATTTCTTGGGACACATTCTCCACAGTGTTTCTACATGTCTAGTAACTGGACTATCTTTTCAAGGATATCTGCATAATAAGTGGCCTTGAAAGTTAGAGATAGTTCTCCCTTCAGATCAGAGGATAGATTTCTTTACTGACCAGAATAATAAAACCAATGTCTCACTTGGAGACAAAGGTTGGGCCTGTTTGCTCAAACCCTAGTGTAAGTTCGGGGTTTTCTAAGCTCAGTTTTTTCCTCAGGTGTGACACTGACTCAACTGCCTGTGTGGCATCTACCTGAACCTGCTTCTACATCATCCACACAGGACTTGGGGGCAAAGAGAACCAATACAAACATAAAGCTCATGATGTTTGGTAAATAATACACTATCTTTAAAAATTTGGTTGTGTGGTCTCTCTGCCAGCTGAATCTATGTGGCAAGCCAACCTAACTGTAATGTAAGCAGACAATCAATGGGTCTGTGCTGCCTGTCACTACTTGAGCCAATTAAGCAGAGACAGGGTTGAATTATATATGAACATTTATTCCAATACTGCCAGCAGTATGGGAGAGCAGCAAGTCATCCACAAAAATTTGCTCTGCCTCTCCCTATAAGCCAGCTGCTTATTGGGTAGAAGGACAAAGATTACATGGAAAAGTAGGCAAAGGGTATGCCAAATGGACATTTAACAGGTAATACAAGCTGGAGATTTGCAAAGACCTAGCGATATGCAAAGACTGGGGGTCATCAAAGGGCTGGCAGCTCTGGGTTCTGCAACATGGTTGTTAATCTTTCCATAATAGGCAGCTTGTTGATGGGGAGGATGGGCTACATTTCCATGTGAGCTCCCAGGTCCCATGTGCAACTCCCAACTAGGTTAGAATGTGCCTTCTTTAAACAGAACAAAACAATCACAGTTAACAGAGCATGATTAATATTTCTTATAATTATAGCTGGTCCCCAATATTCTATTTCTGTCCCTATCACTAATAGCTACAACAGCTTGGCAACTTGATAAGTATGGTCTTTTGGGTGAGCGATCACCAACTATCTGACAAATGAGTTAATGGGTAAATGAGTGAATGAAATCTGACTGTTGCATATAGAATGGTTTGAAGAGGAAAAAGACTTGAATCAGGAAGACTAATAAACTACTTCAGTTAGTTAGAGAATACATTATGGTAGACTGGATTAGAATGATCCTATCTAATAAAGAGGGAAAATGCTAATTGACCCTCACACTGTCGCAAAGATGGTGGTACCCACAGCCAATAAGGAGGGAATATGCTAACTGACCGCCATACCCTCAAACATGGTGGTGCCCATAGCCAATAAGGAAGGAATATGCTAACTGACTACCCTGCCCTCAAAGATGGCATTGCCCACAGCCAAAAAGGAGGGAATATGCTAATTGACTGCCATGCCCTCAAAGATGGTGGCGCCCATAGCCACAAGATGGCCAGCAGGGGAGGGCAGTTGGGGGTGATCGGGCCAGAAGAGGAAGGCAGTTAGGAACAACTGGGCTGGCAGGGGAGGGCAGCTGTGGGTGACCAGGCTGGCAGGGAAGGGTAGTTGGGGGTGACTGGCCCGGCAAGGGAGCAGTTAGGTGTTGATCAGGCTGGCAGGGGAGTGGTTAGGGGGTGATCAAGCTGGCAGGCATTAGTGGTTAGGGGCAATCAGCCAGGCAGGCAGGCAAGCAATTGGGAACCAGCAGTCCCAGATTGTGAGAGGGATGTCCCAGTTTGGAGAGGGTACAGGCTGGGTTGAGGTACACTCCCCCTCCCCAAGTGCACGAATTTTGTGCACTAGGCCTCTAGTAGAATAATAGAGATGGAAAAATGAACCAAAAAGAGGGAGATCTCAAATACATATAGACTCCTCATGAATCCTTGGCTGACCCCTGAGTTGCAAAGGCATGGGGTTGGCAGAAACCAACAAATGGAAAATTGAAAAAGCAGTCAGAGATTTCAGTTACTACACAACACAAAGGAGATGGAATCTGGAGTTTGAGTCCCACCTAGTTAGAGGGCTTGGTACTCATCTCAGGCTTTTTACTGGAATCTCAGAAAAGTCAGACCTTGAAAGTGTTGACTTATTTATTTATTTATTTATTTATTTATTTATTTATTTAGTGGACTATGGACAGGTCTAAGGAATTCAACTAAAGACTAGAAAAAATTAAAACACTCATCAGGTTCAGTGTGAATAGCCATTTTTACCTGCCAGCTAAAACAACAACAACAACAAAAAAATTAACATTTTATAAGGGAATGAAAAACCCCTACAATGTATCATCCAAAATTCTGAGTATACAATAAAAAATTACTACAAATGCAAAGAAACAGAAAAATAGGACTCAGTGTTAGAAAAAAATATAAAAGATTTCAAGATAAAACAGATGTTGAAATTAGTACACAGGACGTTAGAGCAGCTATAAGAGAAAAGATCACAATGACCACACAGATGAGGAAATCTTAGCAAAGGAAACAAACTATAAAAAGAACCAACTGCAATTCTAGAACTGAAAAGTACAATGTCTGAAATGCAAAACTCATTGCTGAAATTCAAAGCTAAAAAGAAAATATTGAAAGAAACTAGGAAAACAAACAGCAACAACCATTACACATATGGTAAGGATAGGAACGATAGT
Organism: Murina feae; assembly: GCA_004026665.1. NCBI lineage: Eukaryota > Metazoa > Chordata > Mammalia > Chiroptera > Vespertilionidae > Murina > Murina feae. The sequence continues at coordinate 5,342 of PVJC01035320.1, forward strand.
GTATCAGAAACAATGGAGGCCAGAAGGCAATGGAATGACAAATCTAACATGTTTTTACGAGAAATAGTACAATATTCCAATGTGATAAAAGATGCACACTGTCAACCCTAAAGCAACCTGTTAAAAATAATACATAGGGCCCTGACAGGTTTGGCTCAGTGGATAGAGCGTTGGCCTGCAGACTCAAGGGTCCCAAGTTCGATTCCGGTCAAGGGCATGTACCTTGGTTGGAGCACCTCCCCAGTAAGAGGTTTACAGGAGGCAGCTGATCGATATTTCTCTCTCATCTATGTTTATAACTCTCTATTTCTTTCCTTTCCTCTCTGTAAAAGATCAATAAAATATATTAAAAAAATAATACATAGGAATAGTTAAAAATTTTAGAAGAACTAAAGTAAAAACAAAATTCATTAATCTGAAAACAAGCAAGAAAACAGGTTGAAAAGAAAAAAAAGAGATAGCTCAAGCAGAAAATAAAATAAAATAAAATAAAATGGAAGACTGAAACTCAACCACATCAGTAATTCACTAAATGGAACTAGACTAGCATTCCAACTAAAATGTAGATATTGTCAGACTAGGTAAAAAAAAAGAGTAACACTCAACTACATGATGTCTACAAAAGGTGTACTTTAATTATAAAGACACAGATAAGATGAAAGTAATAGGATGGAAAAACTTATGCTTTAAACAATAATCATAAGAAAGTTGGAGTGCCTACATTAATATCAGATAAAGTAGACAATAAGATTTTTAAGAGTTTCAAATACCTCACCACAAAATATTTATTAATTACAAAGATGAAATAGTACCTCTACAGCAGAGAAAAGCAAACACTACCTTAATCAAGTGAGCAAGTGAACATCACCAGGAATGGGAAAAATCAAAATTCTGTAACACCTGAATCCTGATAGGATTCAATGAGGACACAGCATTGCTTCTATATCTCTTCCAATATGAATAATATAAATCTCATTATGAGGACATAGATAATAAACCCAAATTGAGGGACTTTTATCTAGCCTGTAATCTTCAAATATGTCCTCACCACTGAAGTTAAGGAAAGATTAGAAAATTTTCCAGATTGAAGGAGACAAAAGTGACTTGAAAACTAAATGCAATGTGTGATTTTGAACATAAGCCTTAAGGATATTATTGGGATAATAATGTAGCCTGAGGTTTGACAGGTGGTTCTCTATAGGTATTAATTATTTTATTTTGATGGCCATAATAATAAGGTTGAGGATTGTCCTTGTTTCTAGAAAATACGTACTAAAAAATTTGGAAGTGGTGAGGTATCAGGTCAGCAATTCACTCTCAAATGGTTCAGGGAAGAAAAACGTTTATTGTACTGTACTGGCAATTTTTCTGTAAGTGTGGCATATTTCTAAATTTTTTAAAAAACAAAGTCAATTTGTACATAAAGGATTTGAATATCACTATCCACCACATCTGCCTAATGCGTAGTTTATAGAATACTATACCCAACAACTGCAGCATATAACTGGACTTGTATTATGTGTGCTGTGTGTGTATGTTTTGCATATCCAGGCTTGAAGATACCATTAAAGTTACATTAGATTATTATCCAAAGGGATATCTAACTGAATAAAACAGGGAGTATAGTTAGCTAAGGGACTTTAGGATCTGCTTCTTTGTGTAACGGGCTTTCACATGCCTTCCTTCTCAGTTCTGAGAACACACGGTTCCTTATTCCCTTCACCATGAATAAGGCCGACATTTGACAGCTTCACAAGGCTGACAGGGTTACCCCACAGCCCACCCTCCCTATTCTCAATCCAATTAGACCTCTAATCCTCCAGATGAAAGGCCCAACTGCTCACGTTCCTCATGACAACGACAGCTATTGATTATTTGTCACTGCAGCTAACACCTTCCCTGTCGAGGCTGCTCTGACAGAAGCAAACCTACCAAATTAGACAGCACTTTATCTGCCCTGGAGGCCAAATGGCACAACAAGTAAAGGCTAATAAATGGTATAAAAATGAACAAATCATAACATTATGACAAGCTGATCGTTGCCAGCAGCCTCCTAGCTCCAGTTTGATGTTCTGTTAGACTTGCTCCTTCTCTTTCCCCTCTGCTCTAGCTCCAACTTTGACTGAATTAAAGGCCAGAACAATTAAGGCATTTGACCAGCAAAGATAAGCCAATTGAAGTATCACCAAGGGACATAAATGTCAATAACTGACTGCCATTTGTCAATACAAACATTCTAGAGATGCAAATGCTGAGGCCACTGCTCTCCACTAGGCTGCACTGATTCACTTTCCAATGGACAGTCTGTGGCTATTTAACCAGGAGGAAAAAAAGAAAAAGAAATACACTGTCCCAAGAGAGGAACTGTTCTATGAAGATCAAGGAAGTGTCACTGGGCTGAGGGTGGAGGGTTGACTCTGGAAAAGAGATAGCAAAGCAGAGCGATTCTTCCTTCTTAAAAATATTCTACTACTAGACAACTGGAATATTATTATATATTTTTAGTCAATATACATGCAGATACATATTAAATACTAAAAATGTATTTTTTGAACAAATGAGTAAATGAATTTCATACTTATCAGAATTGGAATGGCGAACAAATGAATTCTGATAAAAATTTCAAGAGGCTCAGTTACCACTGATGACATTGTTTAGACAAATATAAAGAAAGAATAAAACAGTATTTTATATTGGTTAAGCTAATTTTAATAGTAATGTTTCAATGATTAAACTTTTCTGCAGGCAGGATCTATTTTGATATCAAAGGTTAAGGTGAAAATTATGGTGACTTGTATGTGGGAGAAATGAGAGCTACACTGAATAACAGACTCAAGAATCAAGAGGACCTGGACAGCTTGCATGGTAAGCCCAATTCAATTCACCAGCATCAACTGAATATTTGGGGAGTACTAGTCACTAGAAATTTTTTAAAAAAAAGATTACGACACTCTTCCTGATATTAAGATCCTCATTGTCCAAAGTTGTGTGTTCTAGCTCCAATCAGGTCACATACAAGAATCAACCAATGAATGCATAAATAAGTGGAACAAATCGATGTTTCTCTCTGTCCCTGCTCCTTTCCTCCTTCTCCCTTCCTCTCTCTCAAAAGCAATAAGCAAAATTTAAAACTTTTTAAAAAGATACTCATTGTTTGTGGGGAAATCAAATGTGTAAATATTTTTCACCATGATAGGTGATATAATGATATAACAGTGGTTGAGTACATAGACACCAGAGGAACATAGTTACCGGAGAATGATAAACTCTACCTACGTAAGTCTGAGAAGTTCAGAGAAATGATTAAATTTGGATACAATAAGATACTACACTTGGGTCCAAAACCATAACTATATGAATACAGAATTAGTTCAAGCAGTATTAAGTATAAAGCAGACTTGAAGCTTTTATTTGAAAAAACCTAAACATAAATCAACTGTATTTGGTTGCCAAAATGTTCATGGTTATCAGACCAACACTGTATTCTACTCCAGGTGTCTTATTTCAGAGGAATTTAGGCAACTGTGTGCTTACATGGTAAAAGGGAGTAGAATGGAAAGGAGACTTGAAAGCTTTATATGACAAAGGAATAGATAAGAGTAACACTACAGAAAAAATTCCTTCACTTGGCCAGAACAGTTATTAAGATATACATCAGATCATGTCAATCCTTTGATCAGAACCTTCCAAGGCTGCCTCATCACATTCAGAGTAAAAACACATTCGTGAGCCCAGTTGGTGTGGCTCAGTGGTTGAGCATTGACCCGGTTTGATTCCTGATCAGGACACATGTCCAGACTGTGGGCTCGATCTCCAGTGGGGAGCCTGCAGGAGGAAGCCAATTGATGTTTCTCTCCCATCGATGTTTCTATCTCTCTATCCTTCTCCCTTCCTCTCTCTCTCAAAATCAATAAAAACATTTAAAAAACCCAACATGACAGAGAAGCATTGATCAGACTTTCAAAACTCATAGAGAAGGTAGGGGAGGGTGGGGGTAAGGGAAAGAGATCAACCAAAGGACTTGTATGCATACAAATAAGCCTAACCAATAGACACAGACACCAGGGGGGTGAGGGCATGAGTGGGGGTGGGATGGGCAATGGGGGATAAGTACACATATGTAATACCTTAATCAATAAAGAAAACAAACAAACAAATAAATAAATAAATGATTTAAAAAAAACAACCACACACATTCCTGACAATGGCCATAGGGCCCTACAGGATCTGGTAACCATTTCTTTCATGGCCTCATCACCTACTGCTCTCGCCTTGCTCACTCAGAATAATCATGTGAGCCTCCTTGTTATTCACCAAACATTCCAGGCGTGCTCCCACTTTAAGGTATCTGTCCTGAATATTCCTTCTGCCAGGAAAGAAAGAAAGTTCTTCCCTCAGCCATTCACATGACTAATTTCCTCATGTTCTCAAGTGCTTCAAATGTCAACATCTCAGTGAAGATGACTGTGATTGCCTTATTCAAATTTGCAACCCTACTCACCCCAGTTGTTTCTTCCCTGGCTTTCTTGATCTCTCTTACTTTGGCATTTGGGTTAAATTTCTGTTATCAAATCAGTAAATGAGTATTTGGGCTTTGTGAAAGCTTAGCAGTCAAAGGCGGTATAAAGAGCCCTATGATTGGTCATGAGGAAAATGTGCCCAGGGCTGACAAAATTCACACTGCAGGAACAGTAGGCTCCCACATTCCTTCTCACTCTCTTTACAACAGTAAAACATGAACAGGAGAAAAAAAAAAAAAAAAAAAAGAGGAAACTGTATGAACAAATATAGTCTTATGACCTAAGAAGGTAATTAGCAAGTTAATGCTCAAATTTTCTTTGGAACTGATGCTGAAGGGGTTCAGAGCAGGCCTCCCCACACATGTGCCACTTTTGCATGTGAATTATTTTAAGCTAAAGGCAATCAAGACCCTGTGAACGCATGAGAAATTTTTACCTTTTCTTTAAAAAAAATTAAATTTGGAGCCTTGCCCATAATAAGCATTATGACCAAAAATAACTTTTTTATGATTTATCTGCATGTCAGGGCAAATTTCTAATTACTGAACCATCTGCTCTTATCCTATGAATGACCTTCCTTTCCTCTGAAGCCCCAGGTGCCTTACCCCTCCTCAGCTGAGAATGCCATATATACCTAATTTATCTTTCTGTCTCTGACTCTATTATGTATGTGGAGTTTCCATACATATGTAATTAAATTTGGTTATTTTCTCTTGTTAATCTGTCTCATGTAGATTTAATTATTAGACCAGGCAGAAGAACCTAGAAAGATAGAGGAAATTTTGTTCCTCCCCTACAATGTTATACACAAAATTAATATTTAAAAGTTTAAATGAAAGTAAATGGATCTGGAGTTCCTTTTTATTAGCTGTAAAAAAATTCGCTGGCCTGTGCCCAGAGTTTAAAAGAAATCAGCATGACTCTAATGAAAAACAAGCTGTAGGTCTCAGAGAAATTCAATATATACTCTCTTTTCTTTTTAGCGTTTGACTGGTTTCCATGGGAATCTAGGCTTGTGGGATCTTTAACCTATTTATGGAAAGCAGGTGCTTGTATTTTCATGACTTGGCAAAGTGGGGGCCAGTGAGGAGATAAAGATGACTAGAAAATGAATATGGTTGCAAGAAATAGGATTATGTTCAAAACAAAATCCTGCAAGCCACAGAGATTTTAAAATACAACCTGTGAGGCTGCTCTACTGTATCTGAGACGAATCTATTCTAATAAAAGAGTAATATGCAAATTAACCCTCACTCCATTACACCCACAAGCCACACCCAGCAACCAATCAGGAACAAGTATGCAAATTAACTCAATTAAGATGGCAGTGGCCACAGAACTGGAGTTGCCCCAGGCAATGGAGGAAGCCAGGGCCCTATGGGCCCTGAGCCCTACTCAAGGCTACAAAGTTTCAATTATAGAAGATAAACAAACCCCAGATATCTACCAGGCTGGGACCTTGGGTTGCAGGGGCTACCCAGGCTTCAAGTGGGGGACCAAGGCAACAAAGTTTCAATTATAGAAGTTAAATAAATCCCAGATACCTGCTTCCAGCCAGGCACCTCAGTAGGGACCCAAACCCTGAAGGGGCTGTGGGCAGACTGAAAATGGCCCTCAGCCCTTCACCCAGGCTGGCCACACCTCCATGGGGTGAGGGTCCCCACTGGGGGGGCTTGGCAAGCCTGCAAACAGCCATCAGCCCCTCACTCTGGCTGGCCAGGCATGCCAGCAGGTAGACATCCCTCGAGGGGTCCCAGACTGGGAGAGGGCACAGGCTGGGCTGAGGGACCACCCCCCCCGCCTCCCCGAGTGCACACATTTTTGTGCACTGGGCCTCTAGTAATATCATAAAGAAAAAACACTAAACTTGAAAGTAGAAGCTCTCAGCTCAAATTCTGAATCTGGCTCATGAGAAAGAAACCCTTAGGTACTTCTTTAGGATTTAGACTGAGAAACTGGATTTAGGAACGACCCCAGGACAGAGAGCAAGTAAGCAAGCCCCAGAAGAGCATGTAAGTTCTCTTCTAGGGGTGCCTGATCAGGAACACTGAGCTGGGAATCAGAAAAGCAAGATGATTCCTGACTCTGCACATGACAAAGTAGAACTCAAATTATCCCTGTTTACTTATATAAAATATAGACAATTCAACTATTCTAACTGCTGTGACACGATAGGAAAGTAAAGTATTTTTTCCTTACTCGAGTCATGTTAGAAAAGTTCAAAGTAGTGATTTCAATCAAGATTGTTGATATGTTGTTCCTCGTGACTATGAATTTCATCCATGCAAGTAGAAGTACATTAAGTATAATCAGAGTATTAAAGGAAAGACAGGTTTTTATCTCAATTCTCAGATTTGTTTAAAAACAGACCAACTCCAGTTTTGGTTTGCACACTTATTTGAAGATAGTACCCTAAATATTTGAAACCAGTTTGTAAACTGGAAAAGCAGAGGACAGGTTTAGAGTGACAGCTTCCAAACACCCACAAGAGGACAAACTTGATGCTAGTTTGGAAACCTCAGAAGTTGGAATGTAATGAAGCCAAGATTCTTTAGACCAGGACTCGGCCTACTTGGAAAAGACAACCTAGCCAGGGTTAAAGTCAAAAGGGCTAATCTGCAAGGGCTGTCTAACTAACATCATCCATCTCAGTCCAGAGATTTCATTAAGATTCCTGAACATAAGCATTTCATACATTCAGACTTTCCTCTGTTTCTAGGTAATGGCATTGCAGATGTCTTTGGTGCTTTCTTTTAGAAGCACACCAACAGCTAAAACCTCATTTTCTTACTCTTCAGATACCCACTGGCTACGCAGTTTGTGGTAGAGTGTGTACTTATTAAATTGTTTTAAACTGCACTGAGTTAATACGGCCTCAGAGAAGCCTGGACGTACTCACTGAAGACCTCCAGGTGATGTGGATGCACGCTCAAGTTTGCCAACCCCAGGATCAGAGCACAGGCACTGCTTTCACACAGCTCCTCAGGCAAATGCAGGGAAGCATGACCTGAGTGCCTAAAAGCTTAGGCCAGAAACCATTCCTGATTCCATTCTCTCTTACCCTATCTACAAATCATGGTCACCAAGTTCTGGCCAACCTCACATTTTTTAAAATATGTTTTTATTGATTTTTAGAAAGAGAGGAAAGGAGGGAGAGGGATATAGGGATAGAATTATCGGTGAGAGAGAAACATCATCAATTGGCTGCCTCCTGTATGCACTCTACTAGGGATCGAGCCCACAACCCAGACATGTGCCCTGACTAAGAACAGAACCAGTGACCTCCTTGTTCATAGGTCAATGCTCAAGCACTGACCCACACTGGCCAGACTCTTACCATTTTTTTGTAATAATTTTTATTGAGGTATGACATATCGACAATATAGCACATAATTCTTAAGTACAGAGATTGAGACATTTTTATATAACAACATGCAGATCAAGACATAGAACATTTCCAGCACCCCTGAACGCTTCCTCGTGTGCCCTTTCAGTTAATACCTGTCTCCAAATAACGACAGATCCGAATCACCAGATAGTTTTGCCTGTTTCTGAAATGTATATAAATAGCATGACTTCTGTCACGTATAATAATGTCTAGGAAATTCATTCATGTGGTTGAATTTATCAGTAGGTCATTCTTTTTTATTGTGTAGTATTCCATTGCAGGAGTGAATACACCACACTTTACCCATTTTTCTCTTGATAGGTATTGGGTTTTCTTTCCATGCTATTGAAGTATTTTTTATTATAAATAAAGCTATTATGTACATTCTCATACATGTCTTTTGGTGACAAACACTTATTACTGGGGTTGGGGTGTGAACTGCAGTGATACAGTGTGTGTGTATGCTTAGATTTTATAGACATAGTCAGTTTTCTATAATGCATGCATCTATTTACATTTCCACCAAAAATATCTGAGAGTTCCAATTGTTCCATGTCCTTACCATCAACTGGTCCTGTCAGATTTTTTCATCTTATACATTCTAATGGCTATGTAGTGGTATCTCATTGTAGCTTTAATTTGTATTTCCCTAATTAATAATGATGTTGAACATCTTTTCATGTGTCTTTTAGACATTTGGATATAATTTTTTGTGAACATGGTAAATTGCAAAAACAATATTATAAGTCAAAAAAGCAAGTTGGGGAGTGATATACAGTATATTACCATTATATAAAGATTTTAAGCATGTAAAACAGTATTATTTTCATATGTATCTAGACACACATGAATTAAAACCACAAAAATTAAGATATGCTGTAGAGACAGTAAAACAGGGGAATGGGATTTTGGAAGTTTGTTTTATTTCATTTCAAAAAGTCAGAAGAAGAAAATTTTAAAAATTCAGTTTTATCTTTTCTGAGAATTAGGTACCTCAGTGTTTTTTATATTATTTTATTTCTTATCTGTAAGTTTAATTTTTAAAACAGAACAAAGTGCATTCAGGCACATGCAAAAAGAATGATGAATAATTTATTAAGAGAACTGAAAGGAGAACTGACTCAACCTGCTCCTCCAATGATGAACTGGACTAGGAGATCCTGAAGGATCTTTCTATCTCTGGCACCTATTGGTTCTTAAAGGGTAATTTGGTGTTCACACCAGTTGCAGTATGATTAGTAGCAGTAATATTGATAACTTACACTCTTAGAGAGTATATTTCCCTACCAAGCAAAAAGCATTATATGTAAGGACTCATCTTTCCTACACAGCAGATAGGAAAAAGTATTATCCCATTTTATAGATGAAGAAATTGAGTCATACAAGAGTGATATTTGTTGAGAAAAGTTCACAGTCTTATAAAATCCTACTTATGAAATTGTAAGAGGATGGGGTAGACAATGAAAAGGAATAAGTATCACTATTAATTTAAACTTCAACAGTTTTAAAGACCATACATACCATTCATGATAATTGTATCTGATGTTCACATTTATTGACTAACTGATTCATCCCCTCATTTGTGTATTCATTAAATAAACATTAACTGGGTATTAAGTGGCAGGAGCTGTGCTAAGACTGGAACTATAAAATCAAGTAAGACAAAGCCTCTTCTCTCAGCCTTAGTGGGGGTGAAATATAGACAACTGAAATCTATAATTAACGGTGGTAGGTAAGTAGTTATGGTAAAGGTGTACATGTATTAAGAGGGAACATGAGAATGTAGAGTTGTGGCCTGGGGAGTGGATTGTCTGGTGTATATGGGGTAAGTGTGAGTATGTGCAAAATAAGGAAATCTAATACTGTATTAAGTTTACCTGAAAAGTTTCAGAGGTATTTTACTCTTCTTTACATTTTGTAAATTAATATGGAAATAACATTTTTTAACGATGAAAATTAATATTCAGTTTTCACTGATAAATAGATAATTCTGTTTGTGATTTTAAAAAGAAATAAATGACAACACAACCATAACCTGAAGCTTCTTTAATTTTTGAGTATAACATGATATAATTTTTCAAAGTGGGTAGTCTTAATCTTGTTGAAGCCAAATTAATAACCTCCTGGAAGATTAAAAATGTGTAACTATGGATATTCAGTAAGAGTGCTAATGCTTTTTTATCCTTATTAACAAACAAATGTATCTGTGGAAGTCAGAGAAATAGTAGCTTCCCTGGAGCAAACATTTCTAACCATCAGATGTCTTTTGTTAGAAACCCAGAAAACGTATGACTGATTGCTTTCTTGGATTAAACTGAGGGTACTAAATGAAAAACGAATTAGGTACAGAGGTTGAGTATATTGAGATTAATTTTATTCTCATGGGCACCATTTCCTAGCTGCTTGGACTAATAGCAATTTGTTTCCAAAAAAGTGAGTATGTCAAAATAACTAAGCCCATCACCACAGTTCAATAAGTGTTTCCCATGTATGTATTTTGAAAGTGGATAAATGTTTCTAATAAACAAAATGTCTAGCATTTATATTAATAATGACTTTCTGTATGAGTAACATAATATATGTTCATTCATTCAACCAAGTCATGTCAGACACTGAGTCAGATTCTGGGTGATTAAAAATAAATACAGCAAGGTTCTTGCCTGGAGCTCTAATCTAGTCGGAAAGAGACCAGTAAGCAATAATTGCAGTACAAGATAATGGGTTCTGATAGACACATGAACAAAACGCTATAGGGACATGAGTTTTTTCTACTAACCAGCCAGCAGAAAAATAACATAATATAGTCCACTATCACAAAAAAAGCAAAAACTAAAAAAATAACTAGGGGAATGGTTGCTCTCCAGGTCAAAATAGTAACAATGATTATTTACGTGTAATGGCTGTTGAAATTCTGTAAAACACGTAGGTATTCTAAAATAGACAGGTCAAATTTAATTATCACTTAATATCTTTATCCATGATTTTTATACACAACTTAGGAGCAGGAATCATGTCTTTCGCCTTTGTGTTCCAAGGCCTCGTGCAGTACCTGTTACACAGTAACAGTTTTAACACATTGAACGAATGCATGCACAAGTACATGAATATTAATGATTACATAAATGGCACACTTCTGAGTTCATAGCAAATGGAATTAAGTGGATAGACCTTTTGAAAAGAATATTTGACATCTGATCTATCAGGGAGGTCTACTAAACAAAGAGAAAAGAAATTTAATAGGGATTGGTACTGACATTATTAGTTATAGCAGATCTATCTAATTCACTCTTTATAATAGGTGGATAGTCATGACTACAGAGTAGACATTTGGTAACTACTTACTGAAAGAACAGTTCCTCCTCCACAAATATATCTCTTGGATCCAACTCTTCCTCTCTACACAGCTTTCTAAATACCTCCACACTCTTCTTCTTAAGTAGCTCCCTGGTAGTCAGGACCCCCTCACTTAAAAAATGTAATTTTAAAAAAAAAAGCATAGGAAGTACATAGTACAAAAGCCTGGCACATGCCCACATCAGATACTAAATGGCTGGAAATTATTGAGCTAGGGCTGTCCTGAGAAAATTAGTTATTTGTATGTTTTAAAATGAGAATAGATTGATCCCTACATAAAAATCTATTTGTTATATAATAAAAGACTTGAAGTAGGAAAGAAAATATGGGCAGATTTTAAAACAATCTCTGCTTAGCACTCACCTCCAGCTGTTGTTTACTGATGGGTCTTGAGAGTCTTACCCTCTAAAAGCGCAGTTAGGCATCTGCTAATGATGGGTGAGGGATTTGTACCGAGTTTTGGGTTCCTTCTCTGCAGTTCGCTTCTCTCCAGGATTTGCCCTTCAAGTTCCAGCCATTGCTAACGCCAAACTCTATCTGGGTTTCTCAGCCTATAAAGAGTACAGCTTCCTGCTAGAGTTGTATTCTTTTGCATTTCAAATTGGAAAATGCCTTAAAGGTAAAAGGCAGGATGAATGTGGAGCTAATTTCACATGCTCCCCTTCTCTGAATGGTCACATTTTCTTAGATCCTGCCTATGCTTATGTCCTCAATGCCTTCAAACCATGTACTGTATAAATTCTGTTCAGTTTTTAGAGATTTTTTTGCAGATGCATTATTCTAAAATAAATAGTCACAGTCAGAACTTATGCCTAGTTATGAAAGTTCCCCAATTTTTCTGATTTATTCTTTTACTAGGGGCCCGATGCACAAAAATTTGTGCACTCGGGGTGGAGGGAGTCCCTCAGCCCGGCCTGTGCCCTCTCACAGTCTGGGACCCCTCAGTGGATGTCCTATGATGGCCCCAGTCTGCCAGGCGCCTTCTGTGTGTGTGTGTTTATGTGTGTGTGTGTGGCCACTGGGGACCTGCCCCCAGCCGCATCTGAGGCTCAGAGCAGTCCTCCTGTGTGTGTCTACCTGCTGGGGGCCTGCCCCCAGGCACACCGTGGAGGCTTGGAGCAGGCACCCCCTCTATGCTGATCTCTCAGACTCTTGCCCTCCCCTGCATGTTGTTCTCTTTTTTGAGCTGTGGCCAGGGCTGGGTGCTGCCTGCCTCCCAAGCTTGCCTACTGCCCATCTTCCTCCAGCCACCAGAAAGCAGGGAAAACCCCGCCTCGTGGTCAGGCCAGCCTTTTCCTGCTCCTTGATCCCCAGAAGGGGTCTGGGGAGCCGCCAAGCAGGACCCCAGCCCCCAAGAGCTTGCTTTCCCGCTCCCCAGTGGCCCCCAAAGGGCCTGGGGAGCCGCCAAGCAGGCCACCGACTCTTTCCCACTCACCGGTCCCCTGCTGCCTTCCTTTCCCACTTCCCGGTGCCGCCAAGCAGGCCCCTGGCCCCTGCAGCCTTGCTTTCCCGCTCCCCGGTGCCCCTCAAAGGGCCTGAGCAGCTGCCAAGCAGGCCGAGACTGCCCCGCTGCCTCTTTCCCACTCCCCAGCCCACCACCTTGCTTTCCCACTTCCTGGTGCCCTGCAAGGGGCCTGGGAAGCCCACCAAGCAGGCTGCCGACCCCCTGCCGCCTCTTTCCTGCTTCCCGATGCCCCTCCAAGGGCCTGGGAAGCCCACCAAGCAG
>PVJC01035321.1:0-18318 GCA_004026665.1 Murina feae
TGTATGCTATTGAAGTCTAACAGTTGGGAATTATAAGGCAGCCTATATAGGAAAAGGAGCAAGGACTTCCGATTGAAAGTCTTTGGTTTATGTTCTGGCTTTATCAATTACCAGTATTAGTGCCCGAGCAGGCAACCCCAAAATCTCCCACAATGGCATGTTGATACTTTGGAATTAAAATCACTTGAAAAGCAGTAGGAGTGGGATGAAATCTCTGACTCCCCTCTATCTCTCTAATGCAGGAAATAAATCTTCATATGGTAAGTGCCTTCCCGGCTCCTTAGGACCAAGAGACAACCTTATCATGAGAGTTATAAAATACAGAGTTGAAAAGTCTGTATAAACAAACTTTGTAATGCTTTTACTAATTTATTACCCAGGCCTAAACCTTGCTTACATTCCTTTCTCATGAGCATTAACTTTCTTTGTCCTGTCAAATTTTCACAAACTTATTGTTTCTTTGTCTGAAAGGTGTAAAAAGATGCCGAGATTGATCATTTTTTGAGCCTCATTTTACGATCTGAGAATCATATTGTGATTCTCCAATGTGCATGTGTTAAATTTTTTTCTCCTGTTAATCTAGTCTGTGTCACTTTTATTACTTTATTATTGGTCCAGACATAAGAATTAATGAAGGGTAGGGGGGCATTCTCCCTCTCCTGACACCAGCAGACTTAGTTGCTTCAGTTCTCAGAGCACCCAATGCACAAACATATGGAAACAGCCTTAGCATAGAGTCTGACATGTAGTAGACATTACAAAAATGGAGTGTTTTGTTTTTCCTCCTTCTCTCTATTGAATTTTCTCCTTCCATTTGTGCAAATCATTTCACATATATTGTTCAATTATTTGGAAGTGATCAATTTAATCTTAGATTCATGGGAATTCAAAATGCATAGAAGATAGCTAACAGCACCAGAACAACTCACGGAGAAGGTGCTCACCAAGATGTTGACTTACTGACTTGACCGTATGTACAGATTTGGTATAAATGTGCAATCCACAGTACTTGAAGTTATAATTTTCAAACAAAGTTCAATGACGTTCTGAATGGAGTATTCAGGTTTACTCCTTTCCATTTTCCTAAATACTATCAATCTGCTACATCTCTGCCAGAAACCTAAGCATTTACATTTATCTTTGACTTGGTTGAACAAAGGGTGACAGAAAGGTGATGGTCACGTTTGTTGAAAAATGTTTCTTTTGTCCTTATTTAACTAGTTCGATGACAGGTGGGAAAGATTCGTTTGTTAAGAAGTTAAATAAAAAGCCTTGTAGAATCATTGAAAAGGAAAGAATGGCCTCCAGCTGAAGGTACATAGAAAGCATGCCAGAGAGGAAGTGTACTGTGGTTTTATTCATAGGGTATCTGGCTCCTGAAATTTTCATAATCTAGTTCCCACATTAGAACTATAGTTCCTTTGAGAGAGAGAGAGAGAGAGAGAGAGAGAGAGAGAGAGAGGAAGAAAGAAAGAAAGAGAGAGAAAGGAAGAAAGGAAGAAAGGAAGAAAGGAAGAAAGGAAGAAAGGAAGAAAGGAAGGAAGGAAGGAAGGAAGAAAGAAAGAAAGAAAGAAAGAAAGAAAGAAAGAAAGAAAGAAAGAAAGAAAGAAAGAAAGAAAGTGGGAGGTAGATGTAAGCATAGGAGAATTTAGGAGATCCCAGCTCTTAGTCTTGATGCTCTGAAGTTATTACACAATGTTTGGTAAAACATGATGAGAAATATGAAACATGAAATTTACATAATCTGTTGTAAGAGAATGAAGTCTTGTGTTATCTGGTCATAAGTTCAGGCATTAATCAGATTTGGTTGATATTTAAAGACTAGGGTCCCAGTGCACGAAATTTGTGCATGGGGGGGGGGGTGTTTCCTCAGCCCAGCCTGTCCCCTCTCACATACTGGGAGCCCTCAGGGGGTGTCCTACTGATGGCTTAGGCCCACTTCCTGCTCCCCTTGGGAAGTGGGCCTAAGCTGCAGTCTGGTCTCCCTTTGTGGAGGCAACCAGGCTAATCAGGGGAAGCCACCAGCTCCATCACCCCACTGCTGCAGCCACTGCCAGTCACCACAGCCACCAAGGTGTTTTCATCAACATGGACTCCAGTCCCTTCACCATGAAAAAATGACAATTTTCTTTAGGCATTTTCAAGATGTGTCTTTCATAGGATATGACATTTCTTTCTTTCCTTCTTTTTAATCCTCACCTGAGGATATGTTCCCATTGATTTTTAGGGAATGTGGAAGAGAAGGGAAAAACAGAGAGAAACAACAAAGTGAGAGGAACACTTTGACTGGATGCTTCCTGCATATGCCCTGACCTGGGCCCCAGCCAGGGAGGAGCCTGAAACCTAGGTACATGCCCTTGGTCAGAATTGAACCCAGACCCTGCAGTAGGCAGGCTGAGGCATTATGCACTGAGCCAAACCAGATAGAGCAGGATATGACATTTCCTAGTCCTCCAGCAGTGGACATTCATTATTTTCTCCAGGGGTGTGGTGGAAAAACCCTGGATCGCCTTTAGGGACTCTTATTACCCAAGTTACTAAGACTACTACCAGTGGCTAATAGGAAGCTTAGCCTATGAGCGGTCAGAAAAGGTGTTTCCTCTGTAGTTCACTCCGATCAGATCACTGGCTCCACTCCTACCCAGGCCTGTAAGCTCTGGCCGAGAATGCAGGCCTGGGCAGGGGACCCCCAAACCGCTCTGATTGCTGTCTTCACAGAGCCTAGGCCTCTGAGATCATCGGCTCTGATCTTGCTCCTGCCATTTCCAGCTGTGCCTTTGCCCCACTGGCAGCCTCTGGCCAAGGCTACAGGCCTGGGCAGAGGATCCACAGAACCTTGAATTGCCAGCTTCGCCTGTGATCAAACCCCTGCATTGCTGGCTTCACCTCTGCCCAGACCCCTGTGATCACAGGCTCCATCTTTGCCCCACGGCAGCCTCCAGCCAAGGCTACAGGCCTGGGCAGGGGACGCCCAGACCCCTGCTTTGCCAGCTCCACTGGTGCCCAGGCCCCTGCAATCTCTGGCCTTGCCCCTTCCCAGACCTGAGGCCTCTGGCTCAGGCCTTATGCCTGGGTAGGGTACCCTCATAGCCCTCTGATCATCAGCTCTGCCCCTGCCCCCTCCGATCACTGGCTCTGCTCTTGCCCATGCCTGAGGCCTCTGGTGAAGGCCTCTGGCCTGGGCAGGGGACCCTCAGCCCCCTCTGATTGCCTGTTCCACCCCCTGGGCCCCCTGTCTTCCCTGCCACCTGCCTGGCTAACAGGCCTGACCACTTCAGTGGCGGGGCTGAGTTGGACTGGGTGCCACAATCTTGTGGCTATGAGGGTGGCCATCTTGTGGCTATGGGTGTGGCCATCTTTGTGACAGAGTGATGGCTAATTTGCATATTACTCTTTTATTAGATAGGATAAGCATTTTTCTTGGTAAGCATCCGAGTTTGTTTCCTTCTTCTTTTCTAAAGAACAGGCTTGTCTACCACTGGGAGTCTATACTTGTTCTAACTGTTGAGTACAAATAACATTTCTTTAGTCATTTGGATCAGAATGAGAGATATATTATGATGATAATCAGGAATATATCTACAATAGTCATTATGTATAATGATGCAAGTTCCTCCTTGGTCAGCAGTAAGTATATATCTTCTATTGGAGTCCATCCATGGTAGAAGAGGGTTCCTCCCCACACCCCCACAGACCTAGCAGTTCTTATTTTGGAATGCTGCCAACAGGTGGCCAATAGTTAATCTTACATGCTATGGCCGAAAAGACAAGTCACAGGCACAAGCAATGGTAAATCATAAGCTTTAAAGCAAAATACAGGCTGCTTTGTCATCTGTACTCAGAACCAAAGTTGAGAGTGGTTTTCTTTCCTGGTTTGTAATATCACATTGAGTTCCCAGCTGGGAATGAGGCCACTGGGGTTATCAACCTAAGAAGAGGAATGATAGTACTCCAAATTTCCAGGAAGTTGGTGTTCTTAGTATTTTTTCTGATAAGTTCTGTACCACCAGCTGCTGGGAGGTGGGGGAGGGGTGTTGGAGCTATCTACAAGATAAGATTTTCACCCTCCCCATAGACTCCAATGAGTGCAAGCCTTCTGGGGAGAGTCGACCATACCCAAGGTACTTGTAGGTGACCGGTCCTTGGTCCTAGGTCCTGTTGAGCTGTCAATGATACGCAAATGTGTGGTCCCAATTGTGGAGTCCATTCAGCAGTCCAGCGCTCCAGCTGAATCCTCATCACTGTCAGTGGTCCACTGGTTAAGAGATGATATGCACAGAACATGCTTGTGCGGCATAGCTGTTGAGTTCCATCAGAACTTCTGGCAACTTATGTATCCCGCCCCTTTAAAGAGTGGTTTTTCATAGCAGTCTCTGTTTTAATAATTTGTTTAGTTTTTTAGTCAATATAGTAGCTTTAGGATGATAGCGCAGAAGGCAGTGTCATATCACATTGTCCCATTCCTGCACCTAGTGACCAGTGAAATGAGTCCCTTGGTCACTGGTGATGTCCCTGGGCCATTCGTGCGTAGCACACAGTTGTCTAAAATCCCTGTATGCTAGCCTTCTGGGTTGCTTTCTTGCTAGGTTATGCTTGCAACAGGCCAGTGGCAGTGTTGACGAATGTCAAAATGCATTTGCCGTTCTGAGACAGCTGGGACGGCCAACTCATGGCCAATGCTTTGGCTCTTGCTATTTGTTCTAAATGTCTTGGCAATGTGTGTGTGTGTGTGTGTGTGTGTGTGTTCCAGAGGACAAGGAGCACACTTCTGGCTTGTCCTCTTAATATGGGTGAGGTTCATGCCCAACTATTTGTTCCCAGACTTTTTAAAAAATATATATATATTTATTGATTTCAGAGAGGAAGGTAGAGAGAGAAAGAAACATCGATGATGAGGGAAAATCATTGATTGGCTGCCTCCTGCCTGCCCCTTACTGAGGATTGAGATTGAAACTCTGGTGTGTGCCCCAACCAGGAATTGAACCATGACTTCCCGCTTCATAGGTCAACGCTCAACCATTGAACCATGCCAGCTAGGCTGTGCCAGTCCTTTTATATAACCAATGGGGCAACTCTTGAAAGTCACTGTTTTTCTTTGTCTTTCGGACCTGGGCCAACTGATTTCCCTGAGGTTGACTCAACACTGTTGGCCAGGACAGGTACAAAATGAGATAGATGCCTTTTGTCTTTTCCCAGGTCTCATTCTACGTTTTAGCTTTCTAAAGTGGGCACTATTGAACTTCTTAGCTGTTCTTTTTCCATTGCCCCATCCACAAAGTGAAGCCTTTGTAGAGCATCCAATTGTAGGTTATCAGAGTGACAAGGCTTGGTTTATGTATCAGTATCAAGCTGCTCACAGATCGGCCCATTGACTGCTTTGTTGGCTTTCTCTATCCAGGCATATAATGCTTGTATTTGGCTGTACTGTTACTGTGGCTCAACAGCGTGGACTGCCCTTAGCAGGCCCATTGGTGTGCCATGCAGTTATGGGGACTGGAACTTGACCTTTCTTAATATGTGTCCATAGGCCCATGTCAGTGTTTTCAGGTACTTTGCTAATATATGTGACTGGGCCCATGAGGGCATGCAGCTCAGTACTATGGGGACTGGTCGATATAGTGCATTGTTGCTGCAAACATGCATACTATTTATGTAGGGTAGTGAGCTGGGCCACCCCCAGTTGGGGTGTGGAAAATTCCCAGGTTCATCTAGCAATGGAGTACTTGTCTTTAGCATCACTGCAGAGCTTTTGTGATACTCTTTACATGCTGTAGACCAAGGTACACTGCCAAGCCTTGTCTTTCCAAAAACTATATCCTTCTTCATAATTGGGATCAGAAACCTAGGGGCACCTTCCTCTCATCTTGCTTTTGCCATAAGCTCCACCCAAAGCCCTTCGGATAAACAGAAACATTTAATTTACAAGCGTAGGTTGAATTCATACTCCCACCCCTAATTTTTGTGTTTGTTTGCTGCTACCTTTGCAATGGTAAAGGCATCAATCAGTGTGCCTCTTGTCACCAATCCCACATTGTTTATTTCTTTGCTAATCTGTATAAGGAATGTAAGAGCTGAGCTAGATAGGAGAATAAAAGGCCTTCAATATCCAAGCAATTCCAAAAAATGTTTGCAATTGTTTTACTGTTTCTGGCATAGAATAATTTTGAATATCTTATCCAGCACAGCAGTGGGAACACTAGACCAGACAACCCCCCTCCACAATGACAGAGGACCTGGACCCTTGCACTATGTTGCAATTTTTGGCCCATCTCTGTCTTTCTGGGTGCTCCAGTAGACACTCTGCCATCTTATGTAATGCAAGCAATACCATGATGCAATGCTAGTTCTTCCCCACCATTCCATACAGATATATTTTTCACTATTAAACCATGACAAATGGTTAGGCTATGCAGACAGCCTGGTGGCAGAACCTAAAACATCTGGTGTTCTCTGTCCCATCTGAAGGCGAACTGATCTTGACTTTGCATGTCCATAGAAATACTGAGTAAGGCATTAGCCAGGTCTAATACAAAATAATAGGTTCTTAAGGATTTTCTTACTTCATTTAATAATTGGGTGATATTAGAACTGCAGCATGAATTGGAGGAACTACTTTATTTAGCTCCCAGTGGTCCAATGTCATTCTCCATGATCCATTTGACTTACTGACTGGTCAGACAGGGCTGTGAAAGGACTATGGGTGGGACAAATTATGTCCAATCTGTCTAGCTCTTTTACCTGTATCAGTGATCGCTACATGTGACCCAGGTAAGCGTCACTGTCTTACTGATACTACCCGCAAACGTCGTGAGGGCCCTTCGGTAGAAGCTGCCTGTGCCATGTGAGTTTCCCTTTCCAAATGGAGGTCATCTTCCAAGTGGCAATTCCTGGAGGCCAGCACTAGTGCCTCTTCAAAGGAAAACATTTGAGTGCACAGGAGAGGCCAGGCCACAGCAGCCACTATTGGCTTTACATCTTTCTTGTCTTTATCTACCTTAAGCCTCTCCATTACCTGCTACTCCAGCAGACATCTTTGGAACATCTTGTGCGCACACACCGGTCCCCAAGTGTCCAATCTTGTGCCAACTGGCCTGAAGCACAGTGCTTGGCCCTCCTGGGATTTCCCCTGGCTCAGCCCGTTTCCCCTCTATTTTGCCTATGGCTTACGTGAGTTCTTCAGAATCCTGCTTGCTCACTGGACGGGTTGTTGGGAAAAGTCCCAAAAGTCTAAATTCAGGATCAATTTTGAAGAACAGACACATAGACTCACTTAAATTTATAAGAGCTTTAATCGGAGAAACTTATATACATGAGCAAAGTAGCAGCTCACAGTGGTGGCAGGCCAGGAAGACTATACCCCTCCTAGGACAGAGTTCCTCTTTAAAGGGGGTTAATAACAGGGGTTAATGGCAAAACCAGAGGGCAGGTCATTGCGTAGACCTCTGGAGAGAGCAACGTTACAAGCAAAGTTAAAAGGTGACACTCTACGGTTCACTAACTTCCTTCCTGAGGACGTAACATTTGCTCTGGTGTGACATTCCGATTTTTTGAGTCGTTTGCCAAGTGAAAGTTTACAGAGGGTTAAACAGACACAATGCGTTCAAAAGTCACAGCTAGTTTAATATCTCCCTAACGCCTTCGCCACTGGAGCTATCTAGCATCACTAAAGTGAGTTTCCCACAGTAAGCAATTGCCAGAGTGTCCTATAAAAACCCACATGGAACATGGCGGGTCTACTATGTGATTTTGCTGTGTTCCCAGTTCTCTAATAACACGGCCTTCATGCTGCATACCCTTCTGTAAATCTGCATCAACCATTATATAATTTATTTTAGAGTCACAAAATCAGGATTTTAGGATGGACTAGGATCTTTTTAAAAAATATATATATTACTTTATTGATTTCAGAGAGAAAGGGAGGAGAGAAAGATAGAAACATCAATGATGAGAGAGAATCTTTGATCGGCTGCCTCCTGCTTGCCCCCCACTGAGCCCGCAACCTAGGCATGTGCCCTGACGGGGAATCAAACCCAGGACCTTTCAGTCTGCAGGCCAATGCTCTATCCACTGAGACACGCTGGCTAAGGCTAGGATCTTTGAAATTATAATAAATTTTAAGCATCTTCATTTTTTTTTTTTTTTTTTTTTTTTTTTTTGGTGAGGAAGTTGGTAAGTATAGAAGTCACATTATCCTTTTTTTTTTTTTTTTAATGTCACATAATTATTTATTGGTAGAGCCAAGACCAGATAATGTTCTGGACTTTAATTACTTTGGTAAAGTAGACATAAATGGACCATTTTAGAGGGTCAAATAATGAGAAATGCTGTCTTTAGGTTCTTAGGGGTGGTGTTTTAAGTGCAGAGTAATGGAGCTTTCTGCCCTGGCTGAAGGTCATCAAAAGAACTTAGACCAATAAGTAATATTTTCCATGAAGAATATGTTATCACTGACACTGTTTTAAATTGTGGATGTGTTATTGTTTTTATCTAGAGACAAAGCATCCCCATGCCCTGTAATTGGGATGCCACAGGTGAAGAATAAACCAGTTATGCCTGTTTAAGTTCTAATACAATAGAGCAGCCCACAACTCCTGCTAATTATGAGGTTAAGGCCAGAAGGACTGTGAAGATGAGAAGGAAATGGGGTTTCAGCATGTACCTTGCCTCTGTTCATTAATGCTTTTTTTCCCCCAGAGACATCCAAATTTAGTTTTTGCCTTGGGACTTATAAGAATTTCCATACTTAAGACTGAAAGAGTAAATATTCGTTTATTTACAAGCTCATCATCTGACATGTCTTAACACTATGCCCAATGTGTCCTGGGAGTAGAATAGTTAATTTTTTTTTTTAACTTGGCCTTTATTGATTTATTTAGTGTTTGTTATTTGGGATATAAAAACAGAGCTGATCAGGTGAAATGATTCAGTTTGGCAGAATACTCTCTATTCTAGTAAACAAACTGCATTCTGAAGTTTACAGCATTTCAGCTTCTGAAGCAATGGAAATGAGAGTCTAGTAAAAGTAAATGGAGAAAGCTGATTGGCAGGTTCAGAGTGATCAGGATAAATAAAAGGCAGCAGCAGAAAATCTGGAAGATCAATGATCTGTCCATTTAGAGCCAAAACCTCAGGACTTCTCAGGCAGTGTGGTTTCAGCATGAGTGGCTGCCCATTCTTAAGACATGACTTTGAGTAAGTATTTACCTCTATTCTACATATGGTTAGGCTCTTAAAAATGCTAAATATGAACACTTTATTTTCTGAATTTCAAGAGCATTGAAAACTGTCACCCTTATTCTCTTGTTAATACTCTTTAAAAATTGCAGTAAGAGAATTTTAATGACTCATATTATTAGTTACCGTGCTTTCTTGAGATCTATTTATTTCTTATCGCATATTTGATCTGCAGATATGATTTAAGAAAAGTATCTTTAGAAGGCAATGAAGAAGATAAATCACAAACTGGTGTGAATAAAGCCAGCAAAGGAGGACTTATCTATGGGAATTATCTGCATGTAAGTGGCTCAGTCTCTTATAGTGTTTAGTTTCCATTGTTGGGCATATATTTTGTCATTTTTCTCTCTCTTACTCTTCAAATAGTTTTCTGGACCTAATGATATCCATTTCCATATAAATTTATGCTTTCTCAACTTTGTTAGAACAATTCAAGAGATTCATATGAAAATTCAGCAAGGACACAGAATCTGGGCAAAAGAGTATAAATGATCAGATTAGGGTAGATAATTGGCAGGCATTGTACAACTTGTATAGATAAGGCAACTTCACTAAATCATAGCCTAAGCAATTACAAATGATTCCAGAAACACTTCTCTTTTAAATCCCCTTTTAAAAAATAGAAATGTTAAAGCCCCATGCTTTCTCAAAATCATTAATAAATAAAAAAAAGGATAATGCAAAGGGGGTATTAGAGATTATTCTGGGGTATGTTTCAGCTTGTTTGCCTTCTATATTGTTTAAGAAGTGAAGTAGTTAGAGCTATGGGTGCCTGCATCTATGGGTTGCTAAGGATAAGCTGATCAAACATGTTAAAATCTTTTCAAACAGGCTCTTTAGGGGAATAGAATAATGGAAGACACACAGTCAGCTAAGCAACTTGATAAGCTTTTAGCACACTCATTTTAAGAGAACAATGACTTCTCAATGAGTGCAATAGTATTTGTTATCATGGAATCCTACCAAATATAATATTCTTCAGGAAAAGTAAAAACCATAAATTCAACTTACTGTTTATTTATAATAAGACTCATTAATTTTTAAAAAGTAAATAAAATGAATCCTGAGAATTTGGTGATTTTTTCAGGATTGTATTCTACTTTGTATTAAAGTTGATAAAAAAACAACTTTTGCAATTTCAAAATCAGTCAAATTTTTTACTTTTATTAAGCTGTGATTGTTACAGAACATTGTGCAAGATGAAGGTGCACAACCTGTTGATTTGATACCTTTGTATATTTCTGTATGATTACCAGTGTAACATTTAGCTGACACATTATTATGTCATACTAGAGGTCTGGTGCATGAAATTGATGCATGGGGCGGGAGGGGGTATGTCCCTCAACCCAGCCTGCACCCTCTCCAATCTGGGACCCCTCTCACAATCCAGGACTACTTGTTTCCAACAGCTCACCTGCCTGCCAGCCTGATCACCCCCAACCACTCCTCTGCCAGCCTGATCGATGCCTAACTGCTCCCCTGCTGGCCTGATTGCCCCCAACTGCCCTCCGCTGCAGGCCTGCTCATCCCTAACTGCCCTCCTCTGCAGGCCTGGGTCCCCTCTCCCCAACTGTCTCATCTGCGGGCCTAATCTCCCACAACTGTCCTCCCCTTCTGGACATCTTGTGGCAACCATCTTGTGTTCACATTGGGATTGTCATCTTTGACCACTTTGGGGTGGCCATCCTGTGTATTGGAGTGATGGTCAATTTGCATATTACCTCTTTATTAGATAGGACTAGAGGCCCAGTGCATGAAAATTCATGCACTGGAAAAGGCAGAGGAGAAACCAAGATGGAGGCATAGGTAAACACCGGAATTGAGGCCATGCACAACCATTTCAAAACCACAAAGAAGAGAAAAAACAGACACCACCCAGACCCACAGAAAGGCTGGCTGAGTGGAAATTCTACAACTAGAAAGAGACTGAGACTCAGAGGAGGTGCGGAAATAAAGTGCAGAGGTATGGAGGCACGCGCGAAGGAGCTCGTGGAAAGGGCTGGCAGCATTTCATAGCGGAGGGAGACACAAACTCCTGACAGAGGAGCTGGACTGTCTGGCACCATCTGACATCGTCTGGCACCGCCTGGCACCGGGAGGAACTCCAGAGCAGCTTGAGACCCAGTGCCTCTTAGGGCGGGGCTGAGAAGCAGCCATAGCTGGTTGCTCCACCCTGTAGAAACTCCGAGATCCTGCCCCACCCAAGCTGTACACAGAGGCTTTTGCATATAAAAGGCTGAGTAGCCTCAGGCAAAAGCTAAAATAGCTACTCCTTGGAGATACAAGAGCCAGCGTACTCAGTGATCAGAGTGGTACCATCCTAAATACAACTCCTCAGATTCATAAGGGTCACACTCAGGGGGCAGACTCTGAGCACCAAAGTTCCACTGAAACAACTCTTGCCCCATAAGCATGTCTACAGCACAGAAGTTCTCCCACTATAGACACAGCTGATTCTCATAACCAAGTGGCTTGGAGATCAATTCCTCTCAGTGATCACCTAACACAGAAAGCCACTCTATCAACCCAGGGAAGCAGCCAAGATGCAGAGACAAAGAAACAGATCACAAATGATAGGAAAGGAGGAAAGCAAACAACAAGATATAGAGTTCAAAACCACAGTTATAAGGTTTTTCAAAAAATTTCTAGAAACCACCAATAAAAATAGTGAGATCTTAAAAAAAACCTAAACATACACTGACTAAAATAAAGAATATTATACAGAGATCCAACAGCAGACTAGAGGAACGCAAGAATCAAGGCAAAGAATTGAAATACGAAGAAGCAAAAAACACCCAAATGGATAAGCAAAAAGAAAAAAGAATCCAAAAATATGAAGACAGTGTAAGGAGCCTCTGGGACAACTTCAAGCATACCAACATCAGAATTATAGGGGTGCCAGAAGAAGAGAGAGAGCAAGATATTGAAAACTTATTTGAAGAAATAATGACAGAAAACTTTCCCTACCTGGTGAAAGAAATGGACTTACAAGTCCAGGAAGTGCAGAGAAACCCAAACAAAAGGAACCCAAAGAAGACCACACCAAGACACATCATAATTAAAATGCCAAGAGCAAAAGACAAGGAGAGAATCTTAAAAGCTACAAGAGAAAAGCAGTCAGTTACCTACAAGGGGGCACCCATACGACTGTCAGGTGATTTCTCAAAAGAAACTTTGCAGGCCAGAAGGGAGTGGCAAGAAATATTCAAAGTGATGAATAGCAAGAAACTACAACCAAGATTACTTTTCCCAGCAAAGCTGTCATTCAGAATTGAAGGTCAGATAAAGAGCTTCACAGACAAAAAAAAGCTAAAGGAGTTCATCACCACCCAACCAGTATTATATGAAATGCTGAAGGGTATCCTTTGAGAAGAGGAAGAAGAAAAAGTAAAGATAAAAATTATGAACAACAAATACATATCTATCAACAAGTGAACCTAAAAATCAAGTGAATAAAAAAAAATCTGATGAACAGAATAAACTGGTGAATAGAATAGAATCAGAAGTATCGAAAGGGAGTGGACTGACAATTTTCGGGGGGAAAGGGTGTTGGAGGTGCGGGAAGAGACTGGACAATAATCATACACCTATGGAGGAGGACAGTGGGGGGGAGTAAGGGCAGAGGGTGGGGTGGGAACTGAGAGGAGGGGAGCTATGGGGGGAAAAAGAGGAATAACTGTAATAATCTGAACAATAAAGATTTTTTTTAAAAAGAAAAAAGAAAATTCATGCACTGGTGGGGGGGGGGTGTCCCCTCAACCCCTCCTGCCCCCTCTCATAGTCCAGGAGCCCTCAGGGGCAGGAGGTGACCTGGTGGTCAGGGGAAGGTGATGCCCCATTACACCTCTGCTGCTGCCACTGCCGACAGTGCAAGCCTTGACTGGCCCTGGTTACCTGAGCCTTGGCCAGCCCTGGGCGGCTGGGGACTGAGGGGATTGGGGGACTCTGGAGGTAGGCATGCAGCAACATGCCTTCTGCCCCAGTGGGGCAGAGGGGACTGGGCGTTGCCATCTTGTGGCTGTGGGTGTCACCATCTTTGAGGGCATGGCAGCCAATTAGCATATTCCCTCCTTATTGGCTATGGGCACCACCATCTTTGCCATGATGTGAGGGTCAATTAGCATATTCCCTCTTTATTAGATAGGATCATTGTCATTTTTTGGTGTGTGGTGAGAACGTTTAAGATCTACTCTTTTAGTGCCTTTTATATATATAATACAGTGTTATTAATAAAATCACTGTGTTATACATTAGATCCCCATAACTCATTTATCTTATAGCTGGAAGTTTGTATAAAATCAGATGTTTATTCATTTATTTATTTATTTTTTTGTTTAAAGTTGGAAAAAATTTTGAATGCACAGGAGCTTCAAAGTGAACTGAAAGGAAATAAAATCCATGATGAGCACCTTTTCATCATAACTCATCAAGGTAAGTTGCACAAAAGTTTGGACAATAACTATTCTACAGGTATTTCCCATCAATAAAGAAGAGAGCTACAATTCTTTTAACTGTAAAATGGTGAAAGATCCAGGAATCACATTTGTTAGAAATGCTCAACATATTTTACTGTCAGGTCAGTTCTCATAGGACTTCCTGGGACTTGTAAGTCTTCTTTACGTTACTTCCCTGCTAGTTGGATCGGGTTGAACTTTGAACTCTGTCCTATGTCCAAGGAGACATTTATCTTGGAATTGACAAAGAATTTTTAAGTAAGATGTTACTACTTTTTTCAACGTGGAAGTTAAAAAATATTACTTTCAAGAAATAGAGCACTCAAATTTATTGTGACTTTACATACTCCCATATAAATCTGGCACTTAATAAAAATGTAAATTTTGTTGAAAATGTGTGTTTATCCTTTACAGACTTAAAACCTCTGGGCAGTGTTTTCTTCCCTTTTTAAAAAATGTTTCAGGGATACTGTTACTTGATTAAATATCTTTTTGGTCTTTTTCTGCTTTTGTAATGAGCCCTAAATGACAAAATTGCACTGACCCAGTACAGATGCTCACTGTAAGGACAGATAGCAGCAGCAGGTGGCAAGAGGTGGGAAGTGGTTGAAGCTGTGGCTATAAACCTTCACAGGAAGCTAAAACTGTCCACCAGGTTGTGCCCTATGGTTAGCACAGGTTAGGTCAGTCATTACCTTGTTGGGTAGCCTCTGTATTTTGGGTTTAGATTTTATACTTCCTTCTATTTAAAAGTCCTTGATTTGAACTGGTGGCACTGGACCAGTCTAGAGGTACTGAGAGACTTCAGTAGCTCTTCACCTCAGTGATTGCATCTGTGTGGCGTATCCTGGCTGATACTTAGCTTAGCCAAGACCCAAATGCCATTAGTGAGCATCGGAGATGCTCTGACACAGCGTGTCCTGTCCGCCTTCCACCATTCTCTTGACAACAGTTGTTTTACAATTTGCTGGCAACAGTGTCAGCAATTAAGTAGCATTCCTTAATCTGAAACGGAAGTGCATTTTCATTGGGAATATCCTTTCATGTTGCAAGAAAGACCTGGAGCTCCCTTTTGCCATCTTCTACAGAAAACACATTGAGTGGGATGGGGCAGCTGAAGTAGGAGACATCACTATTGTTTTGCACAGTCCCCTGGGGGTCACTCAGAGGCTCTGTCTTCATGACTGAGAAGCAGGGAGACATCAATGCTCTGCTCTGGCATCAGTGGTGTCTGGATGGCCAGAGGAGAGCTGGGGACAACACCAAAGCTGTTCTTGTTAAACCAGATTGTAGCCTCATGTGCTGTAGAGCTCTGTTGATGAAGCTCATTTCCCAATAAATGTGTCCTTGGTGGTGTATCAACGTTTCAGAAATCTCCAAGCCTCAGTCTCTATTGTAGGCAGCCAAACAGCCTTAGGAGCCACCAGGTGCCATGTCAATCCCTGTAGAGAGTTCAAATAGAGGAAAACCCTGATATAACGGAATAATTTTGGCAAGGGGCGGTCTGTGAAAGCTGAAAGTCTGTTTTGTAATGAAGTGGTTTTCTGAATGATAAAAATTTGACAAATTAGTTAGCTTACCTGTTTTTACTTATGTGGACACTAGAGGCCTAGGTGCGTGAAATTCATGCATGGGTCGGGTTCCTAGGCCTAGTCAGCAATCAGGGCTTATAGGGGCCATCTCACTCAGTCCCAATAGGGGCAGGCCAGTCAGGGCCTACCAGCTATTGGCCGGGGCCTGCTGGGCAGGAGGGGAAAGACCGAAGGTTTGCCGGTTTGGGGGAGGAACTGGGGGAGGTGGGCTGACCATGGAAGATTGGCTGTGGGAATGCACTGACCACAAGAGGGCAGCTCCTGTGTTGAGCATCTGCCCTCTGGTGGTCAGTGTACATCATAGTGACTGGTCAGCCAGTCATCTGGTTGTTTGGTCATAATGATCTCTTAGGCTTTTATATATATGTTTATGGAATTAAAATTAATTATATATGCAAAATTTAATTTCAAAGAAAAGTTTTCTCTATGTGTTACTGTAATTTGAAATGTATACTGAACAGATCTAGTAAATGCGTGCATTCTCCAATCACTGTGAGTAAATAAATGTACAGGACTGGGGAGTGGCTGAGCACATGTGGGAACATTTGCCACAGGTGTTAAATTGCTACAGAAAATCACAGCAGGTGATAACCAATTATCATGCCTGATGGGGTGTGGTCATGTGTTAATCAATCAGTGACATTGTTTATAAGCAGTGACTCTTGGATTTCAATGTAGACTATAGTTGTAGATATGCAATATTTATTTATGGCAGCAAAATTACTACAGGTTTTTTTTTCCTCAACATATGGCCTATTCACTAAAATTTGTTAAAAATTACAATGGATTAATAACAAAAAAAAACAAATCTGTGAATTTTACTATAAGCAAATCTTGGTTAAAAGCATTTGAGAAATAACAGAGTATTAATTTTCACATATGACATACAGACTGAAAATTTTGCCTGTTAAATCTGAAGTCCAGTCTGTCAGATTGAGGTCTGCAAAATTGAGGATTTACTGTAGATCATCGAGACCACTGCTGACCATAGCGGAAGTAGGTGAAGGAGCAAAGGTTACAGGCACTGATGATGGAATAAAGGATTGTCTCACTAGACTCTGTAGTCCTCCTCCCAAGCGAGCCACTGCTCCCACCTCATGGAGAATATCTGTGGCACATTGACTGGGGGATAGCGGTCAAGGTTTATAAGGTGCCCCAGAAGGTCACCTTGAGAGGGAACAATTGGAGGCGGGTCCAGGTTAGTGGCAGTGGTGGTACAACATGAGCGGTGGTTTTTCATGTAGGACTCCATGACTTTGAGAGTTTAGAAAGTCTCTGAACTCTGAAATTGTGTGCAAAACTTTGTGAATGTGTCTTAAAGAGATCTGCAACCCCCAAATATTAAGATTTACTCTAAAATTGTTGGTGCCCTCAAAATGTCCTCTGATTGTCCAAGACCCAATAACTCAAGCTATTCATTGGCCCATTTCTAGACATGTTTTCTTTGCTTACCTATTCTTTATGTGTTTTCCTCAAATGGTTGTTTGCTTCATTGACTGGCTAAAATGATCCTCTCCTTTGAGTAAAAATTAAAAACAGAAAATAATTTACTTAATTTGTATTGGTGGCTTATACAAAGACAAGATCAATAGGGGGGAAATCATGGCAGGGTAGCACAAATTTGGAATCAGAAAATTGTTTAGAATCCCATCTCTACCTTTATAAATTGGGAAAGCTTGGTCAGGTTCCTTAACCAGTAACTCCACTTCCCCATGTGTAAAGTGGAGAAAATTGTTGCATTTTATCATTCGTAGAGTTCTTGTGAAGATGAAATGAGGTAATGCACATTAAGAACTTAGCCCAAGGTACAGCACATTATAAACATACAGCAAATGGTGGCTATCATTATTTCCCTTCCTTCTTCAGTTGCAAAACATAATCAGTGAGTCACGGAGCAAGCCACAGAAAACTAAACCTAAAATGCTGCTATATAAACTGATCAAGGAAATATCTGATTTGCTCATTGTCCAACAATGAAAATTAAATTCCAAAAGTATCCTAAATGTGATTTAAAATATAATTTGATTACACTAATTAGTGCAGAAACATAGCCTGCAGCCATATGATAGCACCAGGTAGAATGTACTAGAGGTCTCTAAGATTATTGGTTTTCTATGCTCAGCTAATAACACCATTGGCTATTTAATTCATTTATTCATAAAATAATCACCTGGGTTTATCTTATGCCAACACTGTGCTAGATACTGAGGGAAATAGATGAATGAGACAAAGTTTTAGATAGACTGTTCATAAACTTGTCATCCCCATAGTTTTCTAAGCCCTGGAAACTAACGTCTTATCATATTCATCAGATTAGTAAATATTGATGTTTCAGTTTATAGATGAACTTGAGTGTCACTTCTGCTTCCCTGCAAACCTCCATCTTCCAAGGGGACTGTAGAATTAGATCATGTACTATATCCTAAAAAAAACTTAAATAGTTTATTTGTTGAGAGGAATCAGTGTAGTAATAACAACTACATCCATATTGATAATATGCATAGCATATTAAAACAGCCAATAAGTGGGGGCTATTACACATTTAGCACTAATATTTGGTTATAACATAAAATAGGAATATATTGGTATTTCTTGATTTTTAAATTACACCTTTATTTCTTTCAGTGTTAACCATGTCGTTTATATAATTATGATCAGAGAGGCTCCCAAAACTTTTCAACTGACAATATGTTGTTTTTTTTTTTTCATTGCAGCTTATGAACTCTGGTTTAAGCAAATCCTCTGGGAATTAGATTCTGTTTGTGAGATCTTCCAGAATGGCCATGTGAGTTGTTATATCACAATATTGTTTCCAGGCTATTTTTTGAGAATGTAAAAAATATTACTAATGAGAAAAAATTTAACACCTAATGGTGGTTATTACTTAATGAAAACAAAATCCCTCCCCCTGCCCCCGCAGTGGATAAGAGCTTAGTCATACTTTCCCAATGCCATTGCTACCCTAGAGCTTCACATTTCATTCAAGTTCCTTTCAAATTTCAGTTTCAAGCCCCTTATAGTATTTAGAACTCACTTAT
>PVJC01035322.1:0-18321 GCA_004026665.1 Murina feae
GGGCCTCGCCGAACCCGCTTCTTCCCTTGCAAAATGGAATTAATAACATGTCGGCTCAGGGCGTTGTGGCGTGCGATGGGCGTCTCGCTGGTCAGATGAAAGGCGCGCTTTAAATGCACAACATTAATTACTGTTTCTTTTGCACATAATTATCTGACAATGCGAGGAGCTGCTGGGTGGTTGTTTGGCCGCCACTTCCCAGGCGCCCCGGCTCAGCCTGTTCCGACAGCCTTGCTCTCTGCTCCGTGCGAGCGGCTCCGTCACAGGCTGTTCCCACAGAAACCAACTGGAACAACATGCACAGCAGCTGACCCAACAGGACGAGGGGAAGGCCTGGCCGGTGCTGCCCGCCCTGCTGGCGGAGGCAGGCCTGGCCTCCCGGCGGTCGGAGCGAGCACAGAGCCGGGGGATGAGTGAGGGGAACAGACAGAGCGCGGGGGCATCTCCCTGTTTCTTCTCAGGAACTCAGGGCAGCGGTGTTTCCGCCTGCATCCCCGTCGGGGGAGGGTGTGCGGAGGCAGCCAGGCCCCTTCCTGGACAAGGTCAAAGGGTTCTGGCGGAGGGCGGGGTGGGAACTCGGATGTTGGGAATCTCGGAACTGGGAGACGCTGCCTCTCTCCAGACGAATGGGAACCGTCGGCGGATAAGGCCCCGTGAAGCAGCAGCCCTCTCAGCGAGTCCCCGGCGCTGAGCCTGGGGGAGGCTGAGTGGGGTCCCCCAGACCAGCTCCCGCGCTCCCCGCTGCAGGTCTGCTTCCATCCGTGAGCACCCAGACTGCAAGGACGTCTGTTCTTATGGCCCGTGTCTCCCCCCCAACAGGGCCCAGGCTCCTCCCCCTGCACAGCTGCCTCCTCGGCGGCCCAGGGCTGAGTCACGGAATTGCCGGGAGCAAAGGCGGCTGCTCCAGTGCTGGGCCTGTCCGTGTTTGGTGTTTGTGCTTTAACTGAACTGAAACCCTAATTTCCAATCAAGGCCTGTGCGTCTCCGAGGAGGGACAGTCCTGGGTCAGAGGGCAACCTCTGGCCTCACCCTTTCCCTCCACGCTGGGCCCCTGAGCAGGTGGGTGGCTGTTCTCGGCTCCTCCCCAGCCTGGCCCAGCACGCCCCACCCCACCCTCTGCCCTCAACGGCCTGTCCTGACACGGGGCCCTGTGAGCGCCCACTCGGGTCCGTCACCGTGAGTGGCGTGTTGCCGCTCCTTCCCCCCCGAGGCCATTCTGAGGCCGTGGCCGCCCGTGACTCAGCGCCACGTGGGCAGGGCTTTCCCTCCCGGCACTTCTTGGCTCTCGTTAAACCCTGGGCAGACACACGGCCTGAATTCCCGCGTGAGACTCCCACGTGAGTGGCACTGAGGATGAGTGTGCAAGCGCTGTGGGTGTCGCACAGGTTCTCGGCCAGCAGACGGTGCACTGTCTGTTCCCAGCGTCCATACAACCTCCCCACAGCCCCGCGGGGCTCGGAACCGAGGATGTGGGCCCCGCACCTGCTCCAGAGCCAGGCGGCCAGCTCCAGCGAAGCACAGGCTGCGACGCCACCCGCTCAGTGCGGCCGGGCCAGGCGCTGGCACCGGTGTGGGCACAGGAGCCCTGCCTGCCGACAGGTGACTCAGCACCCGGCCCGCACTGTCCCTGCTGTTGCCGGTAACTGGGGCAGGTCCTCCCTGGCCTCCGGGAGGTTCCCGGCATTTCTCGGGGGGAAGGAGTCTGTGAGCTCCAGGGCTGGGCGGGAGGCCTGTGGGACCCGCACAGCACACGAGCCTCAGCCACGTGCGAGGAGATGGGCCGACGGGTGGAGGGCGCGCCCCCTCCCAGGTGTCAGGCGGCCCACACCCAGTACCGGCGGGACGGCAACTGCTCACACGCAGGTGAGGCTCTCAGCCCAGACGGCCTGGGAACCTGCTTTTCCTTACACACTCACACACACATAGACTCACACACTCACACACAGATATACTCACACATTCACTCTCATAATCACTCTCACACACACACACACATTCACACACATATACACACTCACACACACACTCACACATATACTCACACACTCACTCTCACACACACATATACTCACACACACATACACTCACATACATACACACTCATACACATTCACACTCACACACACATTCACTCACACACATTCACATATTCACTCACTCACACATTCACTCTCATTCATTCACATACACACACATTCACACACACATTCACACTCTCACACACATATTCACACTCACACTCACATACTCATACTCATTCACTCTCACTCACACATATACACACACATTCATACTTATACTCTCACACACACACTCATCCACACACACACTCACACTCATCACACACTCACTGACATACACCAAGCATGTCAAACTCAGGAGACCTTCCCACACGGAGCAGATCCCCCAGCACCTAAGACGGAGACCCCAACTGAGCAGGTCAGAGCCCCTCGGCCGCAGCAGCTGCCATCTTTCCCACAAACCCCGCGCCCCGGGACAGCTCCTCTGTGGCCAATAAAGCCAGCTCTGGGCACCCGGTCAATTCCAGCTCTGCCTCCCAGCCCGCTGGCTTCCCACACGTGACCCCACATGTGACCCCACACCCACACAGTCCTGTATTCTGCTGACTTGGACTCTTGACTTGTTTCAGAGCCTTGGCCCCGCCCACTGGTCTCTGGGGTCCATTCTCTGCACTGGCCTCAGCTCTCCCCTCTAGACCCAAACGCAAGCTCGTTCCCTGAGAACAGAGGGCCTCTCCCGTCTGACCTGGTCAGGACCCACCGGGACCGGCCCATGTTCTGTGCTTTGGGGCAGGTGCCTTGCCCACTGCAGGGGTCGCCCTTGTTCAACAGCCAACAGTTGGGGGGCCACTCAGCCCTACAGCGAGCACGTCAAACTCGCGGCCCGCGGCCTGCAGGCGGCCCAGCCAATATCATGGTTCGTAAGCAACGTTTTAATAAAAATTTCTTAACAATATTTATAATATCCTGTTATACATAATTATGACTAACGAACTACAATGTTCACTAACGACTAATTACTATCACCGAACTGCATTCGTTTCCCTTAGCGCCTTACGCACAGGCGCACCATTTCCCTCCACTAATACCAGCAGCGAACGTTTCAGCAGCCGATGGCCATGTTGTTAGTCCTGGACTGACTTGTTTGGCGTGCGCAACAGGAAATATATTGCTTTCAGAGGACAAGAGAAATAGGTTTATCTGTGTCACGCTTATTCATTTGTGCAGTTATGCAGTGTCTGATAAGTTAATGTTCAAGAAAAAACATTAATTTTTATTAAAATGTTCTGTTATTTTATGTTATTGATGACTCATTTATTTCAGCCCTTTGCATTCAGCATGTCTCTATCGCAATAAACCTACATTTCTACGAAAATGGAAGCTTGTGGTTTTTGAACTTATACCTTGCTTAACTGGCCCGTCGTGGCCTTGGAGTTTGACACGCTTGCTGTGGAGGGTCCGGATGGGGAAAGACAGTGTCCGTGGAGTCAGTGCCACACGCCAGGACCAAACCCAGCTGGGCTCAGGTTCACGAGCCTGTGTGTCGGTTCACAGTGGGCACTTGCCCTGTAGCTTTACCCCCCACACCCCAAAGAAAGGAAAGGCGGCTACTTCACCGGTAAGCAGACTCCTATCTGCTTCTTTGCTGAATATTTTCCAATCCAGAAATTGTCCCATTAGTGGGTCTCAACTTTGGTTACATGTTGGAATCGCCTGAAGAGCTCTGTAACATACGGAGGCTGTGGGGCCAGCTCTGAGAAAGCCCTGCATGTCGATGAAAAGGTGGGGTGGCCTCCCCCCACTGCTGACAGGTCTCAGCACCCTCTGACCTAAGAGGCCCTCGGGACCGGGAACCCGCGGGCGGGCAATGCAGCAGCCACTGCGTCTTCGCAGGGGGTCACTGCCCAGCCTCCAGCCCCGATGGCCGTGTCCTGGCAGAATCCCGAGGACAGAAGGAAACCCTCCCTGTTTATGTAATTTTCTGCAGGGGAAGAGCTGCTGATTGAGGGAAGGGCGGCAGCCACACTCCGGTAATTGCTCTCAACCCCAGCGCTCTGGAGATTCACCTCTGCAGACCTTGCCCGGGCTTAAGGCACAATAGGCCATGTGTCCGTTTCCTCCCAGAGGACCTGGGCGGGGCCAGTCTCCTGAGTAGGGCGGCCATCACCTCGGCCGGTCGGCCGGACACCCTCTCGCTGACTGACCATTCGGGAGGCCCATCAACACCTGGGGACGAGACCGTGAGGAGTTCAAGGCTTTCCAGTGACGCACACGCACACGCACCTCCGCCCGGGACGTGCTTCCCTCACTCCTCTTGTCGGTGATGATTCCATCACACTTCCTGGGCGGCACAAGCTCTCGTATCTACTAGCACATGGGCCTGAACCTGAACCTGAGCCAATTCCACTTACACGACAGGCACGAACCGTGTGATAGCGGCATTTTCCTCGGGAGGTCACCATCCGACCCTTCTGTCATCTCCCAGGGGTGGACATCCTTCCCTCTGCGCTTCCCGCAGTTCCTGCGTCCCCACCACCACCACCACCAAGCGGCCCGCCCCGCCTGCCGCTGCTCAGCTTGGGGGCCGAGAACCGGGGAGGCAGCTGCAGGCAGGGCAGGGACTCAAGCTGCTCCCCACCCCAAGCGGTTGAGATCTCCGAAGGCAGTGATCTCCCTTCCCCCAAAGCTCACGGACACAAAACTGACCACTTTCCACTCCAGGTCCGTCTTTTCCTCTGACCCCGAGCATGACCTCCCAGGAGCTTCTCGAGGAAATAAAGGCCCTCGAGGCTGATTCAGGCAGGTGGGTGTGCACAGAGCTACAGCTCCCGTCAGGACAGTGCAACAGGGCGGGGCACTCAGCACCCTTTCCTCCCACAGGAGAGCATCGGGGGCCTCGAACTCCCACAGGAGAGCATCGGGGGCCTCGAACTCTCACCTGCGTCGCTGCCCACACGTCCCTGAAACAGATCAGCAGGCACAGGGCTCAGCCCTCCCCTGACATGGTTCAGTTTGACGGGCCCAGGCCAGGCACTCACCCGCTCAGCTCCTAAACTGGTTGGTGTAATGGTTTTTTAAAACCAGAAACGGTGATTTACGCGGCAGTTCTGCTGCCCCTCCCAGGCCTGGCACCCGGGCGGGCAGGGCGGGGCGGGGCGGGCACCACTGGTCCCCAGTTAAGAATCTCAGGCATGTGAACCACCCACACATCAAAGGAGCTAAGGGCCTCCCGCCCCACAGGCTCCCGCTGCGATCAAAGGGCCCAGCCGCCAGGAGGTGGCCACGATGTCGGCTGATGTCACCGCCTGGACGCAGGCCACCTGAGAGGCTTCCCTGGCACACGTCCTCCAGCCCGACTCCAACCCAGAACCGCCTGAGCAGTTCTGACTACAGTTGCGTTTCTTACTCCTGGAGCTCACAAGACAGAACCTCACTATTTTTATAAAAGTAATGACATTGGGGTTTTTGGTTTTGTTTTTATTTATTTCAGAGAAGGGAAAGGGAGAGAGAAAGAGAGAAACATCAATGAGGAGAGAGGATCATGGATCGGCTGCCTTCCGCACGCTCCACACTGGGGATCGAGCCCACAGCCCAGGCAGGTGCCCTGACCGGGAGCTGAACCCTGACCTCCTGGTTCATAGGTCGACACTCAATCACAGAGTCACACCGGCCAGGCTGATTTTCGGTTTTTGAATACTCGAGATTAGAATGGGGTTCTCTCTTCAAAGGCATATCCTTCTACTTTTTTATTCAAGAAGCCTAATTATTGCTCAAATTCTTGGTCTGGGACTCAGAGAAGGATGACAAACACCATCTTCCCACTTAATGAAGCCTGTGGCACAGATTCTGTGTGGACTCCCAACTGCCTTCAGAACAGTGCCCATCAGCCCACACACGGGTCCTTCCGTCAGTGGTCAGTTTAACGGAGGGTAATTAAACCAACGAGTGAAGAAGAAAAGAGAGGACTGCATGGGCTATGGATGACTCTGCCTCCTCACCCTCCGTGGCACAGGCCGGGAAGCCCCCTGTCGGGGAAGTGGGCCCTGGTCTCTTCAGACTGGTCCTCGGTGGTGGCTGGACTGTAGGCGCCATACGAAGAGAATGGGTTTGCTTGGCTGACCCCCGGGCTCTCAGCTCCCAGCCCCAAACCCTCCACGGTTCTCGGACGTCTACACGGTCAGTCTCGACGGCCCTTTGTCAGGTGCCCGCGGTGGCTACAGCATAAGTGGTGATGCTTGCAGGTAGAGAGCACCATGACTCCACGCATGTGCAGGGTGTCCCCCTAAATGATCGCTCCCTTTAACAGCTGATCAAAGAGCTCAACTGTGCTCATGAAATGCATTTTCATAAGCACGGCCTTCGTAAGTATTCACAGTGTGAGTAGACATGTTGGGGGGAGTAACGTAATATGTAGGATATAAACATGTAATATAGTATTTACAACATATGAATATACCTACAAATTAAAAAAAAAACAAAAGTACTGTGATTACCCCACTAACTTAAGTAACAGTGAGTGAGCTACAGGACAACAGGAACGATGCATCTATTCATTTAATAAGTATTTACATACGAGGGTGTGTTAGACTCTATCTTTAGTGACATATTATTACTGACTTGTCAAAAGCAAAACAGGTGCCACTCACGCACGAGGCTGAGGTTAGCACGTTCTTTTAAATCCATCTTCGAGGGTGAACTCAAGCCGCTTAACTGTGTTTGGAATGAGATTTCTCTGAAGAAGATCTGGTCGGCCCCACGGACCAACCAACGGTCAGGAAATCCCCAAGTTGGACGTTTGGCATGAACGTGGCAAATCATCAGGAGGAGAGTGGATGGGCTGTGACTTGGTTTCCCCAGGAAAGCAGCAGCGGGCCTTGGAAAGCCCTGTGACCCTCATCGGGGGCAAGCTTGCCCTCCTGGCAGACAAAGCTGTGCCGACTGGGCCGTTGAGAAAACGCCCAGGCTCGAGCTGCCGCTGGCACGGTCTCCGGAGGAGCTGTCCTGCCATGGGGAGAAGGGGACCCTAGAAAGCCTGCCGCTTTCGCCTCGAAAACGCAAACACAAGGCACAAGGCAGCAGCAGTCCCACCGCGCGCCCGGCCCGGTGCCCGGCAGCATCGCGCCGCCTCCCGTCCCCGCCGCTGAGAAAACCCAGCGATAAAGCCCCATGGAGCTTGGGCACCAGCAGCAACACGCAAACTAACCCTCCGAGCGCCTCCCTCGGAGGAAAGGCTGCGTGTTTACGAAGCCCCTGCAAACGCTATCTTTTTAATTCTCCCAACGCCCGGGTGTGCGGGAGGCACGTATGATTCCCCCACCTGGCGAGCGGAGACGTGGGGGTCACGGAGGCTGAGTGCTCACGGCCACAGCGCAGTCCCGCACGGGCACGGAGTCCCCGGCGCTCCAAGGGGAGCCGCCTGCACACCAGCACCGGCCCAGCTCCGGGACCGGAGGAGCTGCCGCCGCTCCGCCTGATCTGAGTGTGAAGAGCGAATAGGGTACCGGCTGGGGGGGGGGGGTCGCTGCCCGGGGATGTGAAGGTCGACAGAGGTCAACGCCCATCGAGACATAGAGGATCCGGGCAGGGTCCCGAGTGGCAGCCCGCAGAGGGTCAACCGCAGAAGCAAGGACTCGGAACTGAGGCTCTCTAGAGAAAGTTAGGAAGGAAGTGGGAGGAAGGCCGTGGCCGGCTCCCCCACTGCAGTGGTGATCAGACTAATTGGGGTCCCAGCCCCTGAACACCCAGACCTGATTCCAGACGACGTTCCATGCCCAAGACCTGCTCTCACCACAGCCTCGGAGACACCGCCCGCACACCCGCCACAGAGCGGCGGCCACCCGACCCTGAGCGAGGAAAAGCGGACGCGCGAGCGGATGCACGCGTGAGTGACAGGGTCAAACAAATGTTCACAAGAACATCGTGGCTCGGCTGCGCCTCCTGGGCGTGACTGACACGTCCCAGCACAGGTGACAGGCAGTCCGACCGAACGCTCTGTCCGCAGAAGAGAAGGGCCCACCATCAGGACGACTGGTTTCACGGGGACCCACATTCCCCGACTGCCCCAGGCACCTGTCTTCCTAACGCAAGGCTCAGCGGGAACATTCTAGCTGCGGCTCCGTGGCCCAGCGCTCCATCCACGACCCCCCACTCAACACTCGGCAGCCGCTGCCCCTCAGCCACCAGGCGGTCGCACACATCCTCAGACATGCCTCCGAGAGCCCCAGAGACCTCGCACACGGGATCTGGGCTTCATACTCGTCTTTCCTTCTAGACCAGAACCTTCATGAGCTCAAGGACATCCCTGTGTAGTTGCTCAGAAAATCATCACTTAATTATTTTACATGCTGAATGCAGAACTGTCAACCAAGCACGTGAAATGTGGAAGCTTAAAGGAGAGAAAGTGAATGAGATGCAGTTAGATAATGCAAACATACACACGTGCACGTATACATACACACAGCCATACACATATGCATGCACACACAGCCACCCATACCTATATACATACATGCACATGCATATACATGTAATCACACACATCCATGCAAGCACACATGTATACACATGTATATATATACATGGTTATGTGTGCATACATGTGCGCCTGCACAAGCATCCTTACTAGTGTGTGCATATACTTGTATGTACAAACGTGCGCACAATCCTTACATGTATGCGCGTGTAGGTGTATGCGCATGTGGGTATATACATGCATACCTATACACACTCATACACACAAATACATAGGTCAAATGGGGGAAATTATTTAAATTTTGCTTCTAAGCCATTGATATGTGATGTCGTGTTTGCTTCGATTCCTCCTGTGGGCTGCATGACATTGAAGGGGACGTGTTTCTAGGGTTGAGAACTCAGCACAGGGCTGTAGGGGCCCGAGAGCCCTGCCACAAACTCAGCCATGACACATGCTCCCTCTTATCCAACCTGCAGACAGGGAAGCCATTAGTTAACACACGCTCCCCTCTCCTGCGCGGCCTTCGCCTCCGAGGCACCGGGAAGCCGTGGCCGCGGGTGGAAGCCCACAGCTGCCATCCCCTCCCTGGGCCGCGCTTCCTCTCCCTGGGCCAGGGAAGAGCCCGCCCATCCTCCCCTGCCTCGTCCCGTCTCGTCCCTCGGGGCAGGCCTGGCAGGGGAGGCGAGAGGAAGCGGCCATCCCTGGGGGAAGTTCCTCCGGATGCTCTGCATCTGCAGGGGCGGCCCTTCCCTCCGGTGGCATCTCAGGCGCTAAACTCTGTGTATTCAAACCCATCGAGAGCCCCCGGCACTTCCCACAGCTGCATCCTTACACGTCTATCCACTGCGCTGACTGGAGACTGTCCCCCAGTTTGCTGCGGGTCCCCTGAAGGCGGGCAGTCTGCTTGTGGCCTCCGTTATATCCCGAGCACCGACAGAGTTCTGCACACAGTAGGCACTCAGTCAGTGGCTGCAACGTGAGTGTGTGATTGAAGACGCGTCCTCAGTATCGCGCAGAGCTGCCTGGCCTCGGGGCTCCCAGCCTCAGTCTCCTGAGCAGCAGGCTCTGCGCACAGACCTCCCTCCACCGCATTATCAACACAAACAAGCCCCAGCAGCACTGAGAGCGAGAATCTGCAATCGCCCATCTCACAGGTGAGAAAGCTGAGACCGAGAGGCGGCTACCGCAATGTCCCCAGGTCGCCACCGCGAGGGGCGGAGCTGGGAGCAACACAGAAACGGCTCAGAGACGGAGCCGCCAGGCGGATGGCACTGTGGGTCCAGGGTCCAGGGCCACGAGTGCAACAGTTCTAGAGGCAAAAGAATCACTCCCGGTCTGGGCAGGCACGGGCGCCCTGATAAGCCGCGTCTGAATCGCAGGGACGCCCACAGGCCAGCACGTCCTTGGGATTTAGCGAGAAAATGGACTGTGTGTCGCGACTGGCAAGGATAAGCCTGGGCAGGGGTCTCTGACGCCTCGCTATCCACGCCTCTAAGTCAAAACCCACCGTGGTTTTCCCAAAGGATCACGGGAAAGGTGGTTATGAGACAACACAGACTAACTGTCCACTTCCCTCCGAAGGTTTATTTCACGGGACCCCCAGCGGCTGACAGACAGGAGCCCAGGCCGTTAGAATAAGGTTTCCGATGGGACCGAAGGCGCCACGAGCAAATGAAGGAAAACACTTCTCCCCTCAGAATTCCCCTTGCGCCCCGGCCCTTCCTGTTCTGGACCCTCAGGGTGTTACATTCTGAGGTCTGAGAACTTCTCTTTTCTCTCCACGAAACTGCGAACCCCAGAGCTCAGCACCCCTGTCTTCCCATGAGCATAGTGAGCAGCTGGAATTACACCGGCCACCTGCACAGCCGCGGGCAGTTCTCCGACTCCTCCCACCCGGGTTAATTCACCCATAAAATTAGGTGATGATGCCGGGTAGTGCTATTAACTAAATATTAAAAGATCATTTGCAACTTGGGGTAAATATAGCAGGTTTAAGCTTAAACACTTTACTCCAGAAACACTTTAAAGTTTTAGTAAATAAGTAAAAACTTAAGCCCACAAAGGACCCAGAGCCAGGGAGAGAGAGGAGCCGAGGCCCCGGAGACGAGCGGACTGATCTGGCAGCTGACGTGGCCGCGGGCCAGGCTTCGCGGGACCCTTGGGTGAGTGGAGTCGCCAGGAGGTGCGGGTGGGCGGAGGCACCATGGACGTGGGCGCTGGGCGGTGGAAACAGGAACACTCAGGAAAGTCTCTGCAGGAGCACCAAGCCCCGGATCCCTCCTCCTCCCCAGGCAGCCAGGTGTCTACACAGCTTACCCGTGAATGATGCTTGTGTAAACATAGACCGTACAGACAGTTACCTGACCAAACTCAACGGCGTTATACAGACCGAGAGCAGACGTGTGAATGTTTGGGGTGAGAGGAGGTCATTGTAGGGTGTTCACAGAAACATCTGAAATCCCACTGAGACACAGCAGGATAGCACAGGGTGCAACTCTGGAGGCTGATGGCAGAAAGCAGCTAGAAGGAATTAGAGCACTGTCCTCCGGCTGGGGGGCGGGCTGCTTTGCATTATAATCCTAGAAGAGTATTTGGGTTTGCACCCATGTGCACTCAAGGCAGTCGTTCATCAGGCACCAACGGAAGGCGCCCTCATCCCTGAGCATGCTTACTCTCCCGCATGTTCATTCGTGCTCATGTTTATCGCCCTGTCGGCTCTCATTAAATATTGACTAAGTGACTAAGCACATGAACCATCGAGGTTCACATATGGAATCGCCGACAGGATCTCAGAAGGGAAAGAGGAGACTTTATTGCCTTTGATTCTATAATGTAAGGAATGAACTGTCACTCGGGAACGAAGTTTTGAACAAGTAATGATCCGTCTGTGGCACTTTTTAGGGGAGGGATAGAGAGAAGCTGCTATAAAAAGGAAATGAGGTACCAGTTCCAAGGGTGTGGCCTGTGAAATATGAATATTTTCAACTTTAAAAACTCCCTTAAAAATGCCACTGACTCCCTAAACATGGTGAGTGAACTAAGCTGATAAAGTCAACTCTTACGATGGTCTTTGCTATCACCACTGTTAATGGGTCCTCACTCCCGTGCACCATCCCATCACCCCTCCACCTCCATGGCAGTGACTGATGTTTCACTGGTATCGATCGGGTGGCGTGATGGTGGAGTCTGCACACACATTCCCGTGCTCACACTCAGACTCAGAACTCACACAAACAAGCAGCCA
The DNA here is from genome assembly GCA_004026665.1 of Murina feae. Taxonomy (NCBI): domain Eukaryota; kingdom Metazoa; phylum Chordata; class Mammalia; order Chiroptera; family Vespertilionidae; genus Murina; species Murina feae. The sequence continues at coordinate 11,738 of PVJC01035322.1, forward strand.
CCACCTCCCAAGGCCAACGTCACATTTGGGTTTTGTATTTCGTTTTCTTGCCAGACAGAGTCCTTGCTCACAGTTGTCCATCCTCGGGCTCTGCCTCCAGCCTCTCACCTGGGCTAATGAGAGGAAAACAGGAAGAGAGGACAAGATCCGCACGGTGGGTTCTCTGCTCCCCGTCCACTCTGCTGTTCCATTTCCACCATGACCCCCTGTAGCCCAATCAATGGAGATCAACGGGAATCAACGGGGACAGTGGTCTGGACTCACCGAGGAGAAACGCTGAGTCCATCACTGCTGGTTGATGCATGAGGGACCAACAACATAAAATTGCTTCTGAAAATCCAGATGGCGTGCACTTGGAAGATTTTTAAGAATCGTATTTCCAATGGTAACGATAAACTCTCTCCCAACAACCACACGGTCTGCTCAGCCGAGCTGGTGATTCGTGACTAATACCCCCTCAATACACAGATTCCAGGCAAACAGCAAGGGGTCCGACTAACCCAGCCAAGTCTGCAGATGCCTGGCACGCGCACCAAATGCCACCGAACGCAGCTTCCGTGGAACGTGCTCCGTGGAACACGCAGAGAGAATTCCAGACACGGAGTCAGCCTGGAGCCGTCTGCGACCATGGGGCACAGCTGGGCCTGGGAAAGCCCCAGGCGAGGAGTTCAAGTTCGGCTGCATCCACTTTCCTACTGAAAAGCTTCAGTGGTGGAGGGTTTCTACCCTGGAATGGTGACCTGAAAGCTGGGCTGTGTTGCTTCATAAAAACGCATTGTCCAAAAAGAGTAAGAATGGGGCGAGAAGCTACGCGATTATGGAGAATGTCCGTGGGGAAGGTGCTGTGATGTCACCTACGCCAGTTCCGCTGTTCACAGTCAGATGGTTCTTCCGGGTGGGTGTGTGCTAGAGCAGGAGGCATGTCTGTTCTTGGTCTCCTTCCTACAACCTGCCACCACCTGTGACACAAGGTACAAACTGAATTCCGATTTGCACGCGTTTATTCTCAGGGCTCGCAGAGAGCACCTCACAGCCATCACTGTAAGTAAGCTTCACACAGTCCCGCCCATCTGGCCTTTCATGCCGAGACCAGATCCTGTAAGAAGAGTTCCCTGGAAGCAAAGGTAACAGCATGTCACAGGCAGGGAGAGCCACATTCAGGTGACAGGCATACGAATCGGCCGGCTTACGGGACCCTCGGGCGCACCTTGTCCCGCGGTGACGGGCACAGACGACCTGGCCGGCTGCGTGCTGGTGCCTCATTCATCCAAGGATGAGGACGGTGTCGGCTCTTTTTAACCGTCCACATACCACTAACTGCATGAATGAAAGCCGACGCCCCACGCTGCCGCCCGCTGTGCAGACTCCGACCCTGCACAGTTGTCTTAGCTGCGGGAGAAGGGGACATTCGGGACAGCGGTCTCCGAGCACCGCCGAGAGGGCTGCTGCCTTAATGACCGAGGGCGCCTGGCGGTGCCGAGGAGGAAGGACCTGTGGCCGGCGTGAGCGCTTCAGCCCTGGCCTGGGAATGCATTGCTCTCAAACTGCCTGAGGAAGCCTGCTGTGCTGACAGAGGCCCCTGTTTGGCTTATAATAGTAAAGGAAAAAGTGGGCCAGGAACCCCGTTCTCTCCAGGAGCCGTCTGTCTGGGGGGCTGAGAAGCCTCCTCCAGTGAAAAGTGCATCGAAGCTCTGCCTCGGAGAGTGAGAGTGAGGCGCAGGGCGTGGGGGGCGGCTCTGGGCACAGATGGCAGATGCGTCCGGAAGTGGATCCTGAACAGGAAAGTGAATGTGTTTCCACCAATTCCTGCTTCTGCTAAGTGACCAGAATCCACTGTTATCTGGGCCCCCTCACCCCCCCCAAAACCAAGAACACGTACAGCAGATAAAATGCTGAATTCATCTAGCTCCCAATCCAGGGACTCTCCCATTCACAGATGACAGATGGTTAAAGGCCTCTGCTGATCTGGCAGGTGACGCGGGTCGCAGTCCTTCCATGTCCAGGGACCGGCCGCCTGAGCACCCAGTGGATGAGTCACACGAAGGCGAGGGTTGGTCACAGCACGAGCACACGTGTCCGAGGAGCAGTGTCTCTGGCCTCTCACGTGGGCAGGGAGGCCGGGACCTGCCGCGGACGGGCCAGCGGCTGCCTGCTGCCCGCGAAGAGGCTCGGGCCTCGGCCTTGGCACGCAGTGCCCACCGTGAGGTCCAGCTCCGAGGCACCGGCCGGGCAGAGCGCAGGGCTCCTGGCTCCTCGGAGACCGAGGGGCCCTCCCAGCGGACCCAGCGGAGGAGGGGCAGCGAGGAACGTTCACCCCAGACGCGGGCAGAACCCGCTCGGCAGGCCCGGCCGGCTTATCGGGCGTGTGAACCAAAATAAACACACTTGTTTTCTTCTGCTCAGGTTATAAACAGGCTTGTGCTGAAACAGCAGGCAGAGGCTACAGAGAACCCGAACGAGGTTATGGAGGAACTTGGATTTGCCCACACACAACGCCCCTCGAGCAGGTGAGTGCCCATCAACCAGCCGGTGTCTGTCAGTCCCGCTGAGCCGTGTCCTTCACAGTCGCCAAATCCCAACGCCACGCTGGGGGCAGTTCCACTGTATTGATTATGGGACTCCACAGTGCGGGGCCTGCAGGAGGCAGCCGATCGGTGATTCTCTCTCATCATTGATGTTTCTATTTCGCTCTCCCTCTCCCTTCTTTTCTAAAATCAATAAAAATAATTTTTTAAAAAAAGAATAAAGGATCAGTTCCCAGGCAGGCCACTGGGCAGTGGCCACCTGTGTGAGCTGTGAGGTCCCCACCCCGTCTCGGGGTGGCCCCAGCCCAGCTGTGGCAGCAGCATGGTCAGCAGAGCTTTGGGGGTTCACCAGTGACTCAGGCTTCCGAGGCGGTGAGACACCTGCCCAGAGTCCCTCCTTAAAACCGAGCCCTGAGGTCAGCCAGGCCTGACCCACAGAACCCAAGCCACAGACACAGCCTGACCCCGGGTCCGAGCCTCCCTGCTGCTCCCTGTGTAACCACTCGGCTGCTGGGGCCAGCGATGCTGGCCTTGAACCCCCAGTGGAGGGTGCGTGGCCTGTGGCACAGCACGGAGACAGTCTGGCCGTGGGCAGCATCACCTGGACGACAGGGGACACGCGGGATGCAGGGCTGAGAACCGCAGGAAGCTGTGTGTGGGCACGGTGTGAATGGGGGGGAGGGGAGGTTGTTAACTGAATGGAACCAGGACTCCCGTCACATCACCTTCTGGCTTTTACTTTAGTCAGTGACACCACCAACACCTACCAGCCTCGCCTCTGTGCATGTGTGAGCCAGTCCCACTTTAGGTCTCAGGTAAAAAAAATATATTTTTACTGATTTCAGAGAGGAAGGGAGAGGGAGAGAGAGTTAGAAACACCAGTGATGAGAGAGAATCATGGATCGGCTGCCTCCTGCCCCCCACATGGGGGATCGAGCCCGCAACCCAGGCCTGTGCCCTGACCGGGAATCGAACCCTGACCTCCTGGTTCATAGGTCGCTGCTCAACCACTGAGCCACGCCGGCTGGGCTGAATCAGTCCCATTTTAAAGATGAGGGCGTTGAGGCTTGAATGTTTCACCTGATGGCCCCAAACCACACACTGTGAGAAAGTTCATGTCACTCTGAGTTTTTTCCTTTTTACCAAACTCCAGGTGTCTAAATATAAGCAGCCAGGAATAGCAGCTGTGCCTCCCAGTGAATAACATGACGCAGCACAAGGTGCGAGCTGGGAGGAAAGTCTGTGAGGACTTAAGTCACCACACTCACCTCATTAGGATCTATTCTGGGACTAAGCTGCCCCCTCACAACCTCCTGACCCGGGTACGAGGGGTCATGAAACCCACGCTCCCTGGCTGACGTGAGTGGTCGTGACTCAGCGACTGAGTCACCCTCCCTGGCCTCCTGAGGACCAGTCCCCACGAGAGAGGCAGCGGTGGCTGCTGGTAAGGATCCTCCCCATCCCAAGCTGAACTGGGGACACGAGCTTCTGGAAGGAGGAGTCCCTGGCCCCCCAACTCCGTCCCTTTCATACCCAAACACACCAAAGGAAGCCCCTCCCAGCACACCTACCATCTGTAACACACACTGTGTAGAGAGTCTCATTTCGGTCTCTTGATTCAAATGAAGGAACTGGGAAGGAGGTCTGATGAATTCAGGTCCCAAACTAAACAGAACTGACTATAAACCAATCAACACGGCATTTATAAATACAACCAGACTCAGCGGAGTGGCTAACCTTCCGCCTCCCACCCTCCAAGTGTTTTGCAAGCTCACCTCTGGGCCTAAAAATGGGGCGGCCTGGCTGGTCACCCGTAGGGGCAGCCTCCCTCTCCCAGGGAGATGAGCGCTAGCATCAGCACTTAGAAACCGGCCTCTGAGCCTACCCTCCTGTCAGAAGGCCAGGCGCACCTTCTGTGGTGGTTCCAGACTATCCCTGGCCTATTAGACGTCGCCTGCGACCCTGAGAACCCCATGACCTCCAGGCCCCCGTGACCTCCAGGCACCCATAACACCAAGGTGCCTGTGACCTCCAGGTACCTGTGACCCTGAGGCGCCCGTGACCCTGAGGCGCCCGTGACCCTGAGGCGCCGTGACCCTGAGGCGCCCGCTCACTGTGGTGCAGAGGAAGGCACCTCTTAGTGGCAGGAATGAAGGGACAGGCCTCGCTCCACCATCGACAGGGTCCTTTGCTGGTGGCTGATGTGAGAAGAGCCTTCACCCTGTTGTTGCTCAGACTCTCAAACAGACTCACTAGGTCCCAGGGGCCCGAGGGACCCAGGCCCCGCACCATGCACCTGGGAACTAGGAGGCAGGCTCCCGTGTCACTAGTCAAGGTGTTTTATCCCCGAGCTCCACTTGTCTTATCTTTAATGTCTCAACAGCACAGAGAGAAGGGATCCAGTGGGTGATGTAAAATGGTGTTTCATTCATTCACTCACTTGCTCATTCATTCATCAGTAAACAGCAGCAGCATTGGCACCAGCGCCATGCGAGGTGCTGAGGGTGCAACAGAGAATGCACTCCCTATTTGCTGCACACCACACGCCGTGTGTGAGTGGAGGGACGTGAGGACGAGGGGAACAAGGCAGGACCCTCACAGCTGCGAAGTCCAACCCTCAAGGGTGAAGGTTTCTATCCTTCCCTGGGCAGCTCACCTTTCCGAGCGAAGCCAGTTCCCAGGAGGGAGTTTCCTAGGAGCCCAACACGCTCTGCCTGAGATTTATGGGCGACTTGAGCTGAATGTGGGCGTGAAGGAAAGAGTGGACACCACATCGAGGTTCTCGCCTTGAATTATCTGGTAGCCGCTAGTGCCACTCACTGAAATAGCGAAACCCAGGGGAAGACACTTTGGGGGAGGGTGTGCCGTGGCAAGTAAGAGCTCCATCTGGGATATCTAAGTGAGATCTAGGTGGAAACATGCCTTCACCTATTGTGTATGTCAAACTGAAGAGTTAGTTCTAATTTCTAATCTTAAAAACTAATTTTTGTTCATGTGAACACACAATTATTGACCTCGGCTTCTGGTTATAAGTGAGTAATAGGAGCTGGAATCACCCTCGCAAGATAGAAACTATAAACTATGCAAAAAAAATAAGTTTAGGCTATAAGTGCTGACCAAATGTTTCAGACTTGATTACAACTACAAACCCATAGATTCAAGGGACTCAGTAAAACCTAAACAGTACAAACACATGTACACCCACACCTGTATGGACATCATCATCTTATTACCAAAAACAGGAATGAAGAGAAAATTTTTAAAGTATTCACAGAAAAAATACACATCTGAGACACAAAGATAAGATATATTATAGATTCATCGTCCAATACCATGTAAATCAAAAGACAATGGAATCGCTTCTTTAAACAGCTGGAAGAAAAGATCTGTCACCCTAAAATTCTATTTCCAGGAAATACATCTTTCAAAATGAAAGCAAGGTCAAAAAAATTTCACACAAACTAAAGGCAAGAAAATTTGTCAACAGAAGACCTTTACCTACAAGGATCTTAAAGAAAGTTCTTCAAGCAAAAAGAAAAAAATGAACAAAGAATGAATGATACACATAGAAAGCAAATAGTCAAATGGTATATATATAAACCAAATCCTATCAATTACTGCATTAACTATTAAAGGCCTAACTTTCAATTAAATAACAGAGATTGTCAAATTGGATAAAAAAGGAAGACTCCAAGTAGATACTGTCTACAAGAAACACATTTTCTACACAAAGCCACAGGTAGTTTTAAAATGAAAGGATGGAAAATAAACACACCATGAAAACATCAACATGAAGAAAGCTAGAGTGGTCATGTTAATATCAAAAAAAGTAGCCTCCGGAACAAGGCATCCTTCCAGGCAGGAAGAGGGAATTTCACATGATAACAGGGCCAATTCTTAGGGAGACATGGAATCCTAAATGTGTGTTCAGCTAGTAGCAGGGTTTACCTGAAATCAGAGAGCCTGCTCCAGGAACGGAAGGGAGGAGCAGACCCGTGCACAGCTGCAGCTGGAGACTGTGACACCCCCCTGTCAGTAACTAATAGACTGTGACACCCC
>PVJC01035323.1:0-18320 GCA_004026665.1 Murina feae
GAGAGAGAGAGAGAGAGAGAGAGAGAGAGAGAGAGAGAGAGAGAGAGAGAGAGACATCAGTTACTTCCTGTATCAAGGCCAAGGATGAAGCCTGTAACTGAGTTAGGTATCCTTGACTGGAAATCAAACCTAGGACCCTTCAGTCTACAGGCCAATACTCTATCCACTGAGCCAAACCAGTGAGGGCAATATTCTCTTCTTGTTTATTTTTCTTATTTTCCCCCCTATATTGATTAAGGTATTATATATGTGTCTTTATCCCCCTATTGGCCCCCCACTCCAAATCCATTTATGCCCTCACCCCCCTGGTGTCTGCATCCATTGGTTATGCTTATATGCATGCATACAAGACCTTTGGTTGATCTCTCCCCCTTTCCTTCCCTCTGAGGTTTAAGCATCTGATCGATCTTTCTCTCTCTCTGGATCTGTTTTTGTTCAGTTTATGTTGTTCATTATTATCCACAAATGAGTGAGATCGTGTAATGTTTATCTTTCTCCAACTGGCTTATTTCCCTTAGCATAATGCTTTGTAGCTCCATCCATGCTGTTCCAAATGGTAGGAGTTCCTTCCTTCTTACAACAGCATAGTATTCCATTGTGTAAATATACCACTGATTTTTAATCTACTCATCTGCTGATGGGCACTTAGGCTGATTCCAAATCTAAGCTATGGTAAATTGTGCTGCTATGAACATAGGGGTACATATATCCTTTATGATTGGTGTTTCTAGTTTCTTGGGATATATTGCTAGAAGTGGGATCACAGGGTCAAATGGGAGTTCCATTTTTAGTTTTTTGAGGAAACTCCATACTGTTCTCCACAGTGGCTGCACCAGTCTGTATTCCCACCAGCAGTACATGAGGGTTCCTTTTTCATCACATCCTCGCCAGCACTTGTCATTTGTTGATTTATTGATGATAATCATTTGGACAGGTGTGAGATGGTACCTCATTGTCATTTTGATTTGCATCTCTCAGATGACTAGTGACTTTGAACATGTTTTTCTATTTCGTTTGACCTTCCTTATGTCTTCTTTAGAAAAGTTTCTATTTAAGTCCGTTGCCCATTTTTTGATTGGATTGTTTATCTTCCTTTTGTTAAGTTGTATGAGTTCCCTGTAAATGTTGGAGATTAAACCCTTATTGGTGATAACATTGGCAAATTTGTTCTCCCATGCAGTGGGATTTCTTGTTGTTTTGTTGATGGTTTCTTTTGCTATGCAAAAGCTTTTTATTTTGATGTAGTCCCATTTGTTTATTTTCTCTTTAGTTTCCATTGCCCTAGGAGTAGTATCAGTGAAGAAATTGCTTCAGCATATGTCTGAGATTTTGCTGTCTGTGGATTCCTCTAGTATTTTTATGGTTTTCTGTCTTATGTTTAAGTCCTTTATCCATTTTGAGTTTACTTTTGTGTATGATGTATGTTGATGGTCTAGTTTCATTTTTTTCACATGTATCTGACCAAATTTCCAAGCACCATTTATTGAAGAGACTGTCTTGACTCCATTATATGTTTATCTTGTTATTTAATGTAATCAAATGCAACTGAATGCAAATTACCTTTTCAATAGGAATATGGAAGAGTCCCCACTCACTTAGGCCAGAGTCAATGTCTTTTTCTTTTTTTGTTATAGTTACTTAGTGGGTGATGAACTATGGGTAGTCATGGAATACTTGGCTGGTGGCTCTTTGACTGATGTGGTCACAGAAACCTGTATGGATGAAGGGCAGATAGCAGCTGTCTGCAGAGAGGTAAGAAAATAGAGAATTTCTAGTTGATGATAACATCAAAACTGGAACTTCTTTCTTTATCTCTGATTATTCAGAATGTTTATAACATCAAAGTAATAATAGCACATATTTTTCTACTGAAAAAATTGGAGACCCTAAATTCAGTTTAAATCCTAACTTAATAGCACTCGTCTTCCCCAGCCCCTAGTTTATTTTAGCTGCTTTGCTATGGATCTTTGAGTTCCATTATGCCATCCACAGGGTACCATATGAAACCTGAATGGTTTTAGGTCTCAGTGAACATAGAAAACAGTAATGTTGGCAAGGAACTTCTTTCTGATTTGGATGAATTTTTACTTGGTAATTATTTTGTCTTGGATGTGCAATGTGAGCCATGTGAAAATACAAACCATATTATAATCACATACTTTTTTAGAATGTAATTTAACCAAGATCTCCCCTCAGCCTGGAAAGTAGTTACTTTCACAGTATAAGTTGGGCATCCCTCATAGCCCTCTAGTGTGTCTTAAGTGTCTGCCTCTTTTCCAATAACGGTGTCATAATACTTATTTTCAACTTAAACCAACGATATTTTATTATATATATTCTCAATGTTAAAAACTCTCTCCATTGGAATTTTATCTTGGACCTTACCATCTACCACATTCATTGTAGTAAGATTTTCTATAGATATATTAGGAACTCTGAATCACTAAAACTCGAAAACCATTGATAGATAAAAACAAAACCAAGTAGTTTCATCTAGTCTTTGCTTTATTTTATTTTAGATTGTTCATTTAAATTTCCTCCTTCTTTGTTATCTCATTCTCATTTCCTCCTCCCCAAATACGTAAACATATCCACTAAAAACATATATTTTCTATTCATGCAATGAATCAAACTTTTAATATTTAGTTGTTGTTTCCCAACTTGTTTCCCAATCTGTTGTTTCCCTCTTCTAGTATTACAGTGCAAAACAAATTCCAAACAAGTGCCTATTGTTATTTCATAGTGGTCCTCAAACCTGGCTGTCCAGAAATAGCTCAGGGCACTTGTTTTAAATGCAGACTCTTGGGTTTCACTCCAGACCTACTGAATCAAATCATACCATGAAAATAGAAGCTTACTACATCTATTTAAGACCAAGGTGAATTCATATCCTCTAGATAACTAGGTCAAAGTATGATTATATTAATTGGTTAGTTTGGCTGTATTAATGATTTGGTGCTACTTACCACACTATCACTCTTCAAGTCCTAGTCTTACTCAGGAGCTTTCATATATAGAATGGTAAATTGGATCACTGATGTAAATGGTAATATGATTTCAGAATGGTGTAAAAGTACTTCGTTATCTATTTCACTTGGCAACATAAAATTATACTCCTGCCCAAAATTTATCGAGATTAAACTTAATTTTAAAAAATTATTTGTGATATAATTAACTTTTTTTTCTGATTCAATAGTGCCTCCAAGCTTTGGATTTCTTGCACTCAAACCAAGTGATTCATAGAGACATAAAGAGTGACAATATTCTCCTTGGAATGGATGGCTCTGTTAAATTGAGTAGGTATTTTGGTTCTGACGGTATTTGAGAGAGTATCTGGGGATCTCTGCTCTTTTGCTATCTATCTTGAGAAGAAAATGGCTATTGAAAATGATTGGTGTGAAAGCATTTAGAGCCCAGTTTGAAGCCAATAATTTTATTTTATTTTTTAAAATATATTTTATTGATTTTTTACAGAGAGGAAGAGAGAGGGATAGAGAGTTAGAAACATCGATGAGAGAGAAACATTGATCAGCTGCCTCCTGCACACCCCCTACTGGGGATATGCCCACAACTAAGGTACATGCCCTTGACTGGAATTAAACCTGGGACCCTGAGTCCACAGGCCAACATTCTATCCACTGAGCTAAACCGGTTAGGGCAAAGCCAATAATTTTTAACACTGTGTTCCTATAGATTGTGACTAGATTTGGGGGAGGGGGTAGTAATATTTCAGAATTTCTAATGACCCCATTTACTGAATGACAAATACTTAATTAGAAGACTGAAAGATTCTGTAAGTTGGAGGAAACCAGATTGAAGTTCAGTAAAAATTGCATCATATCAGTCAGTTATTTCAGACTCTTAAAATCACGACTAGATGAGCGATCAGGTACAAAAGGATATGAGCTAGGCAGTTGTAGGAGCTCAGTGTCTAACAAAGGAAAGTACAGCCATATCTGAAAGTGTCCTATTGTAAAAGAAATATAATTTGAACTGATTTTAACTGACTTTTCTTCTCTGCAGCTGATTTTGGGTTCTGTGCCCAGATCACCCCTGAGCAAAGTAAACGAAGCACTATGGTGGGAACTCCCTATTGGATGGCACCTGAGGTGGTGACTCGAAAAGCTTATGGTCCAAAAGTTGATATCTGGTCTCTGGGGATTATGGCAATTGAAATGGTGGAAGGTGAACCCCCATACCTTAATGAAAATCCACTCAGGGTAAGTTAAAACTCAGATACTTCATCTTCAGATAAGGGAAAAGGTGAAATGTCATTTCTTGTCTTCACCAAAATTGGCCAGAATGGGCTCTTTCCTGGTATATGTGATATAGAAGCTCCAAATTACACTTTTCAAAATTACTATTAGTTATTTTTAGTTTCTCATGTCTCAACAGGTTTTTCCAAGGCTTCAATATTAGTATTTCTAATTACAGGGGTCCTATAATGCTTTGATATAGCTTTCTACTGTTAAAAACGTTTCTCTTTTTAAAGCAAGCTGGGGGAAGAAAAGAGTAGTTTTATCACATGATCTGGTTAAATGATCTATTTAGGAAACACTTGCTTTAAAATTAATTTAACAAAGTAAATAAATGCATTTCCATTTAGCTATAATTTTTTAAATTAGATTTTGTTTCATTATCAGTAATGATTTATTGAGCAATGACAGCTTGGTGGTTATTGAATGGAATACAGGATAAACACAGTGCCAGCCTGATCAAATCATGAACATAATTAGACTGTCAAGTAGAAATGAACGGAAGTAGTTTGTGCTGGGTAACTCAGTTTGTTACTGCGGAATTAGAAGTTTGATCCTTGCATGGTCTGGTTATGATGCAAAGACAAAAGTTTCATTTCATAGCCTAATACTACCACCCTTATTCACATATGCTGTTGATCATGAGAGAAAAGGCAAAGGAATATGAAAGAAATAATTGCTCAGAACAGAAGTCAGCCAGTAGCTGTTTTGATGTATATAGCCTAAGGGTGAGCCAGAAGCTGTGTTGTATATATAAAGGTCATCACACTATTGAAAAAAGAAAACATGCACAGATTCAAATTATACTCTCAAAATGCATGCATAGTGCATTTACTAGACCTACAATGCCAAAGGCATCTTGGAAATTGTTGTATCATTACCACTAACAGTCCAAAATGTTATTTTACCCTTAGTATACAAAAACCATTGTCCTTAGTATATGATTATGTGTTTACACATTAAGCTTTTAAAGTCCATATTCAAACCAAATATATGTGACTTACTATACATGTAAAGAAACCTACAAACTAATTGCTTTTGCAGTTGAACAGTTTGTAATTGGGAGTTGCATTTCCTATGTATGGGGGGCACCCACTTCTTCATTCCCTCCTAATTTCTCTAGTTGTCCTCTTGTCCTAGTCCCTTCACTAATTAATTAGAAAACAACAGATAGGAGTTGATGCCCCAATGAATGCTATGGGCTATTGCTCTGACTCATGAAACAATCTAGAAGTGAAATGTGCACATTGATTAGTTGCCTGCAGGGCTGAGTGGAAAAGAAGGGGCATTTTCCCACCCTTTGTAGGTCAGCTCTCCATTAATTTAATCAAGTCCACCCCTGACCTGTGGACTAGCACATCAGGATAATTACTTGAGCTTGTCCTTATTGTTTAACACCCTTTGCCAATTAAGAAATAGCAGTGAAAAAACACATAAGCCTTCTTATTTCCATGGATTTCCCTCTCGAAATCTTTGGAATTTGGAGGCGCTAAACAGAATTATGGCTATTTTGCTTTCTGCCTTCTAATGAGTAATTTACAACCTGCAATATTTAAGGATCAAATAAATGACTTTGTAAAGCAACTGGCCTCAGTAATGCATTTATTACCTTCTTCAGTTTCCCAATTACAATTGATCTTTCTTTTGCTAGGCCATTAACTGTTAGGAAAAAAAGCAAACATGTTTTAATCTTTATAGACATCTTCTAGCCTGGGTTTAGAATGCATAATTAACAGTTTATCTCTTAGAATCCACAGCCTTGTATCTAAACAGATACTTGCAGATTAATAAAGCATCAGGTTCAGGAATCCTACATTAAGGTTATATAACAAAAAGACCTGCCAGAAAGACTCTGTTGAAGTCTACTGATAAGGATGTTCTCTAACTTTGCTCATTACTTTCCATGTGTGATAAATCTCCAAGAAAATATTCAGCAAATCCATATTTAGCCAGCCCTCTATCTCTCTGCTATGCACCACAAGTACTTTCTTAGTTTTTATTTTAAATGTGTTGTCTTTGTGTTCTCTAATGGAAATCATAATTTATCAAGCTATATTCCCTTATTTGAGATTTTAAAAATGTAGTCACTGAAACCATGAAGAGCTTGGAGAAGAAAACATAGCATGAGCCTGTAGGAGGCCAATGTTTTCTTTGATGCTGGTCACCAGGCCGTGTGTGGGGAAATAGGAAATTACACAGCTTCAGGAGAAGTATAAAGGAGGATTAGGTTAGTGCTTCTTTCTTTAAAATCCTTCCAGTACTACCACCCATCCACCACTATAGGCTTTGAAGAGGAAAAAGGAAAGAAGTGGAAAGAAGACAGAATGACAGAGGGTAGCACGTTTATATGAAAAAATAAAACTGCGCATGGAGTCAAGCAAATATGGGTGTGTCCTGGCTCCACAACCTATAAGCTCTGTGACCTTTAGCAAGTCATGTAAAACTTTTATATGCTAGCTTCCTTTGGGTAAAATGGGGACAAGATCTATCTTGTAGAATTAGTGTGAAAGTTAAATGAAATAATGCATGTAACTCATCTAGCACAGTATCTAGCTCATTGTCAGAAATATATTAGAGACATTTATATATGAACTAGAGGCCTGGTGCACAAAATTCGTGCATGGGGGGTGCATTCCTCAGACCAGTCTGCACCCTCTCCAATCCTGGATCCCTCGGGGGATTTCTGACTGCCTCTTGCAATCCTGGACTGCTGGCTCCTAACCCCTTGCCTGTCGGCCTACCTGATTGCTCTTAACACCTCTGCCTGCCTACCTGATCACCCCTAACCATTTCTACCTGCCTGATTGTCCCTAACTGCTCCCCTGCTGGCCTGATCACCCCAAACAACCTCTGCCTTGCCCTGTACCCAGGGACCCAGGATTCTCTCCTCTGGTCAGTCACAGGCACCTGGGACCAGGGCTTCCCTCCCCTGGCTGGCTGCATGCACCCAGGACCCAGGCTGGCATCACAAGGGCTGTCCACAGCCACAGGGGACTGTGGGCAGGTGGCTTCACCTGGGCTGCAGCTGCAGGTGCCCAGGACTGTGGGGTGGGTGGCTTGTCCCTCTCCCAGGCTGAAGACACAGGCACTGGTACCCAGGACCATGAGGACCACAGGGCATGTGGCTTGTCCCTCTCCCAGGCCACAACCTGGCTGGTCCCCATTCCTTTCTCCCCAGTGTTGAGTGTCTGGGCTTTGATGGTGTGAGGGCGTGACAACCATTTGAATATTGGCTCTTTATTATATAGGATAAAAATGTGAGAAAGGAAAATGAGGAAATGGATCTTTAGAGGGCTTTTTACTCATCCATGAGGAGAGATAATATTCCCCACTTCCTCAAACTTTCCCCTCCACACTGGTTATATTCACATCCCCTTAAGGAATGGGGGGGGGGTTTGCACAGTTCAGTTATATCATGAACAGGCAACACTGAACAAGAGAGGTTGAAGGTGAAGACTAGGGCTATACATTTGGAGGTTTTTTGCATTTCACTGTGTTGTGTGTGTGTGTGTGTGTGTGTGTGTGTGTTGTGTCAGTTACAACTGAGCATGTAGTCTATGAATTTTGTCTGTAAACAAATCATAGAGGCAAGAAATTAGCTACTATTCCATGCCACCCCCCAGTTATAAAGTAGTTAGGATTTTTTAAAATGTAAATTGCTCTGTACTATTTGACCTAATTTGTTCATAAAATGCCTTTTAAAGGTTACAGAATTATTGACCGTACGAATGTTATGAGGTTGGTACCTTCCAGAGACAGAGAGAATACAAGCTTCTTCTTCCTTCCTCCACTGCCTGAAGTCTTTTTACTGAACATAGTTGACCTTGGACATGTTGTTATGTGACCCATGGACATTTTTAGTATAGTCTCCAATAATGATGTGTCTTATTCTTTGTTTACCAAAGTGACTGATGTTAAAATCAAACTTTCCCTCAATATGTATATCAAATATTAGTGTTCTGATCATCAATCTGACTTGTTTCTGTTAATTTTTAAAACCTGTGATTATAATGACCTGATTCTAATAAGGATGTAAAATCCTTTTCATAATACAAATCTTTGGTTTGTTTTTATCTCAGCACCAAAAGACTGCCCCTCTATTAACCTTGAATTCACACATAATTGGGGTGCCTTTTCAATGAATTCTGATGGAATTTGGTATTTGTGAAATGTTTCAGTGACATTGAGTTGAAGGTCTTACTGGGACCTGTGGATGGGGCCCTTTTTATGTGTAATTTTCCAAACCATTATCCAAATTGAGATGAAATTTAAGTGTTCTCATTCTGCTCTTGCTTTAGTCATCTGTGAAATGGAATCAAACATTGGATCTTTGGAAGAGAGTTATTGGTATCAATGAGAAGCATCTGAATGCTAAAAACAGTATGCAGTATAGTATGCAAACCACTTATCCTGTAATAATGGTTCTCCAACTTGGTTGCACATTGGAATCACCTGTGGAGCTTTCAAAGGACCAATGATGTCAGGTTTCAAGGACTAAACCAAATAAATGCAAAGTTCTGGGGCAAGCCTTTCATAGAACCCTGTCTAGGTTGAAAAACAAATCTTCATCAGCCCTCTTGAGCATGGCTATTCAATCAGAAAGGAGCACACTATCATTCTGTCCACATTTCCTCATTTCATCTACAACATTGTCATGAGTAATGCTTTCAAAGCCTTGTTGAAATCCTGATGCACTCTATATGGCATTCTCTGGTTTATCAGTCCAGTAACACTATCAAAAAAGAAATGACATTTTTAGTTCAGTATATCCCTCCATGATATGCCATTTTTTAAAAAAATTTGCTTCTCTTGAAAATGGAATTTATTATTAAAATATACTAGTTTCTGACTACGTAGCATATATTGGTGATAATAAAACTATCAGTCTAACTACTTATGATTAGGAGTGCATTATCTCTATGGCTAAGGAGAAGGAAAGGAAGAAATCTAAATTCAGATCCGTTGTCTACACTAGTAGATGTGTTACTTTCCCTTTCCCTACATTTAAAGCACTACGTAAATGTTATTCTTATTTTTTATTATAGAACCAGGGAAATTCTGGTTATCTTGTATTTCTGGAGAAGAGAGTAAAAGCAGAAGAAGAGAATATATAACAACCAAAAAACAGCAACTAAGGACCAAAGTGCTTCTAGCTTCCTCCAGCCACTGAAACTTGTGTTGTGCATTGGAATGTCTGGGTTTGAAGGCGCGTGCTCATTTGGAATTAAAGTCAGACATAAACTTCCTGATCACCAGAGAAGCAAGCATACTTCGCTAGCACTCAGTCAATATTGTTTTGAATGTATTTCAGGAAGAGCTTGGAGCATTCCCTTCTTTTTCCATAAGCCACTTTAGAACAGTAAGGTTTATTGATGGTTTGTTGACACTCCTCCTACTTTGAGGGCAAGCCTATGCCTAATAGTAGGGACCAGTTGGGATAACTGCAGCTAAAATAATTATAGAACAGTAACAAGGTTTCTTTTTAGTCAGAAGAAAACATTGCCTGTCAAAAGATAGAGAGCTTTAAAGAATCATTGGTTGTCAGGAATTTAGCATAGTAAAGTGGGACCTAACCATAGGAGAGCTGCAAGTCTCATTTAGATTGTAATTCAGAAGCGGACGGTTCAAAGTGGTGATTTATGACCCAAAAGACAGCCAAAGGAGAAATTGATTTCACAGCAAACTAAAATCTAAGAGACTCTGGCCAGGTGAAGAGGGCTGGGTGGGAAAAAAGATTAAAATTTGACTGGAGACTTACTGTTGTACAAGACTGATATTCCCTTATCCTACTCTTTTTTTTTTTCAAATGTTCCTCAAAAATTTATTGTGAAAAACTTTGATTATACAGAAAATTTCTAAAAATAGGGTAATATACATCTATATACCCACCAGCTAGACTAAACAGTTATTTTGCCATATTTCTTTTATGTATCTATCTAGGTATAATTTGTATGTATGCTTTTTTAAACTTTTATTGTTGATGTCCCATTACAGATGTCCCATCTCTCACCCCCCTCTGCCTGCCTCCACCCAGTCCCCACCCTCCTTCCTTCTGGCCATCACCATACTGTTTGTTGTCTGTGTCTATGGGTTATGCATATATGTTCTTTAGCTAATCCCTTCACCTTCTTTTATCCAGTCTTATCATTCCCAGGTGTCCTTAAAGCATGGCTTGGGAATAAGCCAAGGGTATATAATGTTTATTGTCCTATTAGATTGTCTTTATGTGCTGTACTGAGACTCTTGGTGACTCTATAAATAAGTGAAAAGTTTCAACATAGGGTTTTCAAAGTAAGAAAGTTAAGAAAGACAAAATTTGAGAAAAGAACATGCAGTGATTTTCCACTGTTTTCTGCTGCATAGGGTGTGGTTCCAACCCACATGTGCTTAGATCATGGTGCCACAAATCACTGAACAGCGATGAAATATAAGTGCCCCTGTGGGGCTCCAATAGGTATCAGACTTATAACTGAAGAGTTAAGTCCGTCATAATCAAAGTTCATTCTAAACAGGCAAAGCATGGAATGTGATGGTAGGTATTTGCCTGCTGAAACACTCACTCACATGTTTTATTCTATGGCTTTTTTAAAATCTGTGCTTTTGCCAATAAAAATGACTTCACCAAGAAAGTTAGGGTTTTCCTGATAACTAAGAACATCTCTGATTTTTATTATTTTGAAATCCATGTATACATTTTCCAACCTGGTTCTAACATTATTTTAAAAGAGCCTTTGTATTATGGTAAAAGGATACTCTGAGATGTCTTACACAAACATCTCAGCAGAAAAAGTTAACCTGATTTAGGCAGCGTTAGGCCTATAGCTTGGAGATCCAATGTTCTGGCAATATTACCAAAATCAGGTTATCAGAATGACTTTCTTTCTTTCTTTCTTTCTTTCTTTCTTTCTTTCTTTCTTTCTTTCTTTCTTTCTTTCTTTCTTTCTTTCTTTCTTTCTTTCTTTCTCTCTTTCTTTCTCTCTCTCTCTCTCTCTCTCTCTCTCTCTCTCTCTCTCTCTCTCTCTCTCTCTCTCTCTCTCTCTCTCTCTCTCCCCCTCTCCCTCTCCCTCTCTCCCTCTCTCTCTCTTTCTTTCTTCTTTCTTTCCCTCTGTTCCTCCTCCTCCTTCTTCCTCATTTTCCCGTTCCCCTACCCCTTCTTTTTTGGTAAAGAATTGCCACAGTGCTTAGATAGCAAAATTCGTAAGAACTTTTCAACTAGGCATGGCCAGTGAATGTGAGGAGACCAGGCAAGGAACTGTCTAATGTAACTACCAACTGTATGCATTATGAGTTGAACAGTGAATTACTTTCCCTGGTCTGCCAGTCAGGAGCTCCATAACCTTATACAGATTACCTCTTGCTGGGTCTCCATTTCCTTATGACTTCAAACAAGTGGGATTTGGTTAGATTATTGGTTACCAGTAGACTCTGGAATTCCATGGAGTTCCTTGGGCTTATAGTGCCCAAGGGGGAGGTCATGTGATACTTGATTCCACCAGAACAATTCCTTTTTAATTTGTTTCCATGTATATTGGGCTTCCACATGACATTCACTTAAATAAAAGGGGAAGCTCGGCATCTCTTGCTCTGATTCTGTGTTCTGAGGCTGTGGATAGGCTACAACCTTCCCTGACTGCTGGAAGGACCATGGTTTGAGTGTGCATAGTTTTTAGGAGTACTTCCAGAGGAGTTTTCTTCAGAAAGCATCTCAGTGACTTTTCCTCACCTCCTGACTAAATCTGTATCTCATAGAATGGAAAGATTTCCCTTTTCTTACCAAGTAAAGATACTTGATTATGATGTGAAACTGGGCAACCCCACTCTGGCAGGAATCTTGGGGAGAAGACAAAGAAGAGCACTGCAGTGGTAAAACTGCCGCAGAGACCAATGGTCTATAGTCTGTGGAGTGATGGAAATAATTGTATGTTATTGTGTACAGAGCTATTCAGCTGAGGAACTGCATATAAAATATGAGTTGAAATCAGTTTATGTAATCTAAAATGCATGTTTCACAGATCATATCACAGTCTGGCTGTTTTGATCCTAATATGTTTATTTGGAAAAGAATCTGGGAGTTAGTTTCTTCCTGCTTTAATATTCTGAAATGAGATACAAACAAATATGTAATGTTAAATGTTACCTTAGAAATATAAATTAGTTGTAAATTAAACAGAAAATGGGAGGTGAGGAAGTCAATATACCAAATATAAATAATGCTTTGAAATGTTTTATGTGAAAAGAACCAGAGATACGGGGCAGTAACAGAATGCGAAATAGAATCCGTTTCCCTTGACCTCTCTGATTTTCTAGTCTTTATCTTTATTTTTCTTCCTCTTCATTCCACCAGCCACCTTCTCTCCCCATTACCCTTTGACCCCTGTATTTGTCCTATGTCCTCTTATTCCCTTTGCTTCTCATAGTTTCTCTCCTCTACCTCCTGCTCCATTTTGTTTTCATACTTTTTCTATCTCTATACCTACCCCCACTTTCAAAGCCCCTGTGATTCTAAACCTTGGGTTATGCTTGGGCTGCCAAGGATTGCTTCCTGAGTACACATAGCCTGCTCCATGTTTCTTGATAAGCACTATTAATTCTGAGCTATTAGAATGAGCATATGCATTGAGTCATCTGGAATTTATTTTCAGGCAGTGGTCATTTCTTTACAGTTGAAAGGAGCACTCTAAAGCTAGGCCAACACCTAATCTGTCAGTGGTACCTAATTACCTTTTACCATCAACCTATTAGGTTATTTTAAATGACATTTTAAGGATTAAAAGACAACAAAAATCTCCCCATAATTTGGTTACAGATGAGAACTACTATGCAAGACACTGTAGAAAGTTAAATTAGACCACATTGTTTATTCAGTAATCATAATGGACTATTGAATTGAATAAATTTAAAGTATAGAATACAACATCAGTTATATAAAGCTATTTTTGAAGATTTGGACCCATTTACTCTCTTCTTAAAAACAAAGAAATGTCAGGGCCTTTCATGAAATCCATAAACACTTTAGAGACAGAAATATATTCTGGCCTTTAACCTCTGACATCCCGGGTCATGAGTAAACTAAGGTGTCAAGTAAATCATTGCCAAGTCTCTCTCATAAAACACTGAAAGGCAATTAAAAATTCTGAAATGAGAAAGGAACCAGGACAGCAGTAGGTTGCAGGTAACAACCAGAATAAAAGCTGCTTATAAACTGTCAACATATATACAGAGAGAAACACTGTTGAAAACAATATAAAACCTCTCTAACTGAGTACCTGCCCTTTGTTTACCATTTCCAAGCATATGAAAAACAACCTTAAGAGGGCTTATTTTTTCCATAGAGAAAGAGGTGGAGTTACTCATGCTTAGTGTGCCTCATTTTTAAAAATTTTCTTTATTGATTAAGGTATTATATATGTGACCTTATCCCCCATTGCTCCCCTCACTTCCCTCCCCTCATGCCCTTACCCTGCTGGCTTCTGTGTCCATTGGTTATGCCTATATGCATGCATACAAGTCTTTTGGTTGATCTCTCCCTCTTACCTTCCCCCTCCCCTACCTTCCCTCTGAGGTTTGATGGTCTGATCAATGATTCTCTGTCTCTGGGTCTGTTTTTGTTCATCAGTTTATGTTATTCATTATAGTCCACATATGCCTCATTTTTTGAAGAGCCCTTGTCTGCCTCTGGTAGGAGAATTCCTACCTCAGAGACTGTACAGTCTCTATACAGTGGCCAGGAGAATGGACACTAGACTTACACTTTTTGAATTCAAATATTGAATCCCTCATTGCTAGGTGAGTGATATAAAGCCAGTTGTTATATTAACCCCGCAGGCCTCAGGTTTTTTTAACTGTCAATTGGAAATCATGATTGAGTCTACTACACAGAGTTATATGGATTAAATGAGCTCATAGTAATTATTCAGTAAATGTTAGATATTAGCATTCCCCGTGTACATAGTATTTATATAGATATTGAATAGCCTTTCTTCTTGGCCTTATAGTTAAACTTCATTTTATGTTAAATAGATTTATATAAACTAGGTTGGGGGCCTTTTCACCGTTTATAACAGAATATCCATAGGAAAAAAAATGTAATTTGAGCCTCAAGTATCCAAGTTAGAAGAAAATGTTTGTACCATAGTCTATCTTCTTTGTAAAGTATGTCTTTATATCAGTGCTGGGGCCTCTCATGGTTATTAACATATTTCCATGTAAGTCCCCTAGCTTGTTTTCTAACATTTTAGCCTAAACTTAAAAATTGTTTCAATGAACTAAAGTCACAAACTGAAGCTTTTTAATTAAATGATTAGCCTTATTGTAAAACTGCCTTAATGAAAATTTATATATGTATTATTTTGAAGAAATGTGGTAACTTCTAAGATGACTGCTTAGATTTTTTTTTTTTTTTTTGCTGAGAAAATTGCCAATAATGTAAAATGAATTATTCCTTCAACTGTATAAAATAGTTTTCTCTGAGTACTTAGGTAAATTTAGTTGCACATTGGGGCCAGTGAAAACTGTGACATTTGTGTGTTATTATCAAGATGTTTGAATTATTAAGAATTCCAGAGCATCACAAACTTCTAGGTATATCTCAATGCATAAGGCCATCATTTGGGGGCCAAGGGTTGTCTTTCTAACCTACTCTAATAAAAGAGTAATATGGAAATTAACTATCACTCTGAGACACCTAAGCCATGCCCACCAGCCAAGCCACGCTCCCAGCCAATCAGAGCAGCTGTATGCAAATTAACCCAGCCAAGATGGAGGCCGACAGCCACAGAGCTAGATCAAACAGGAGGCTTCTGTTGCACCAGGAGTAAACTGTCTGCCTAGGCCGGCTGGGCTTCTCTCTGCTCAAGGCAACATAATTTCAATTATAGAAGCCATGGAGCTGAAGCAAACAGGAGGCCTCATTCTCTGCCTAGGCTTCTGCTCAAAGTAACAAAGTTTCAATTATAGAAGATAAATAAACCCCAGAACCTGATTCCAGCCAGCCTTGCTGGGATGTTGGGTCAATGGGAGCTGTGGGTAGCCTGCAAACGGCCCTCAGCCTCTCACCCAAGCTGGACAGGCACCCCAGTAGGGACCCAAACCCTGAACGGGATGTGGGCAGCCTGAAAATGGTCCTCAACCCCTCACCCAGGCTAGCCAGGCATGCCAGCAGGTGGACATCCCCTGAGGGGTCCCAAACTGGGAGAGGGCACAGGCCAGGCTGAGGGACACTCCCCTCCTCTGAGTGCACAAATTTTTGTGCACTGGGCCCCTAGTATTGTAAATAATGTCAATAGATCATACGGCCTATATTACCTCACCTTAGGAATTAAACAGACCTTGTCCAATGGTGTGTCAGAATATTAAACAAGAGTACCTTCTCTGTTGAAGATCAGTCAGAGAAGACTAAATTTCTGAACTATGTTCCAAGCCCTGGAGAACACTTATTCTTCCCCTTCCTCTCTGGGTTTGCCCAAAGCAGATTAATTATCATGTTGTGGTCATCTTTTTCCACTTTTCCATCCCTTTAATGGAATCTCCTTATATATACTGTTCATGGATCTCTCTTCCTTCTCCCCCACAGAGGAGTGAGTAACTAGAAGTTATCACATGCCAGGCCTGTTCAACTACAAAAAGTTGTTTTTGTCATTATCTGTGTATCTTTTGACATGTTTAATAGTTTACTCTAGGTTCTGAGCTTTAATACTACGTATGTCATCTGTTATATTCCCAGCTCAGTTAAATTTATTTATATTTTTTAGCTCTTATTTCATTCAAATATTTATTGAGCCCCTCTTTGAGTCCATTGCCATGAAATCCAGCATTGGTCATGTTACAATTTCCACCTTCATAGTCCAGGATGGCAGACCTATAAAGACATAACAAGTATACACAATAAAATGTGAAAATGGGCATATAAACAAAGGACTATGGTAACTCAAAGGAGTAAATTGCTAATTCAATCTGGAGGATTACCAACTGTCCCACTTTGCTTGGTATCGAAGGACACAGTAATTTCAGTGCTGAAACCTAGGACAATCCCCAGAACACTAGGCAGTTGATCATCATATCTATCTAGGAGAGATTGAAAAGTCTATAAAAATGAATTACCATTTGAAATAGAGCTTAAAGACAAGTAGAATTTCACTAGGCACCTAATGGAAATAGGGAAAGCATTTTAGACACATATGAAAGAACATTTCCTGTTATGGTAATTATTAACAAATTGGTGTGTATAGCTTTGAGTAACATGTGCACGTGTGTGGGGGTGGGGACTAAGAATAACTCCAAAGTGAGAAGAAAACAGATACAGACGGGAAGGTAAGCAGGTGCCAAATCTTTAAGGGTATTATATGCCTTACTTAGGAATCTTTACTATATCCTCCAGATCGTGGTTCAAACGAAACTTTGTTTTGGAAGCACAAATAAATAGCAAAAAAAGAAATATTTTTTAGATTGAAACAGATATGTGTGGGTAAGAGTCCTAGAATCTCTACACTTATCTCACTCTTCTGCCTATTTTTCCTCTTAGCTGTCCTTAGGGGAACTGTGGGTAACCCAATTGAAAACCACATCAATGAATCATGGGGAGCCACTAACTTTTTTCAAAGCAAAAGTATGGATAATATGATGAGATCTCTGATGGGATAGCTTGGTAACGAGAATGGACTGAAGAATAAAGAAGTTTGAGTAAAGAAAACCAATCAGGAGGCTATGGAGCAGCCTGAGAGAAACTCAATTTTAAGCAGAGACAATGGTTATAAAGAGAAATGGATGGATATGAAAGACATTTCTGTAGGTTGCATTAACAGAAGCTAGTAGACTGATTATAGTAAGGGTTGGAGAGAGGAAGGCTGCTGGTTGAGGAAGGAGGACTCAAGAATGATTCTTGGTTTCTTAAGAAGCAACCAACTAAACTGATGAACAAAAACAGATCCAGAGACAGAGAATCATTGATCAGACCATCAAACATCAGAGGGAAGGCAGGAGAGGGTGGAGGGAAAGGGGTGAGGTCAACCAAAGGACTTGTATGCAGGCATATGAGCATAACCAATGGACACAGACACTAGAGTGATAAGGGCACAAGTGGGGGTGGGGTGGGGGGCAATGGGGTGATAAGGACACATATGTGATACCTTAATCAATAATAAAATAATAATAATAATAATAGAAGGAACCAACTGAAAAGGAAATCTCTAGTCTAATTTCTAATACCCATTCACTTTCCTTGAGTTTGCACTAACAGATAAAACCAAAATGTGATCACTCATGCCTGCATGTTTTCCTCAGTCTTTCTTCATCTAAGATTTAATTTTGCTAGTAAAATTCTTTTTTGCTGTGATTGTTGCATTGGCTACAATTGTATTTGTCTCTCATATTCAGGACTGTGGGCAGCAATTTTCTTTTTACAGCTGACACACAGAGTGTGTTCCAAAAGTTCATTTTAAGTTAATTATTTGAAACTCAGAGTGCATGTTCCCATAGAACTGGTATGCATAGTGAGTAGGTTCCCAGGCTAGTCCACAAAGGCCAGTGTAGTCCATAATATAACTGAAAGTGTGGATTTCTGTAGTGGAAATTAGTTGAAAATATTACTGTTGCAATTAAAGGAAAACAAGAGTTGAAAAATAAATCATCTGGCCTTTTGTTTCCCTCAAGTGGTAGTACCTGATGAAAAGCAGGTTGAAACCTAGGAAGACAGAGATAAATAGATAAGGATTTTTGTGTAAATTGGACAGCACATCCTTTCAAATTTATTTTTAAATAATGTTTTACAATTTTAAAATAATAAAATTGTATAAAAGTTGGAAAATTGAAAAATATGTTTTAAAAATTATATCACCAATAATCCTACCACCCAGAGAGAACCACTGTTCACATATTGGTGTTTCTTTTCAACTTTTTAAAATCATATCAATAATATTAACTATAGTATATCCCCATGCTTAACTATTATTCAGTCCTCAAAATAATATTTCTGAAGAATTTTTTAAAACATCAAACATTATTTATGATATAGTGTTGAGTAAAAGACAGCCTTGCATTTGATACCTAAATGGGGGATGAGGGTAAGCA
>PVJC01035324.1:0-18322 GCA_004026665.1 Murina feae
TTATTTTCCAGGTAAGAACAATTAAGGGACTTAACTAGGTCGTAAGGCTATTTGACTAGTGTGAAGAATTATAGATATCCTCTATTTGGGGGGAATATTATGGTTCTTTAGCACAATAATGAAAGCATGCTCTATTAAGTCTTTATATAATTCCTACATGAGTATCAAACAAATGATTCTCACAGGGGAGAATCACTAGAAGGAAGAGCTTTTCCAAATTACATCAGTTTTCTTCTTCACAGAAGAGGAAGCTGGTAAAATAAAGTTTTTAAAAAAGGGATGCTGGAATTATTGGAGAACAGCAATGAATGGTGTGGGTGTAACTTTTTTCTTTCAAAAACTGTCATAGGCTGGCCAGTGTGGCCAAGTGGTTGAGCGTCAACCCAGGAACCAACAGGTCAGGCAGGGCACATGCCCAGGTTGTGGGCTCAATTCCCCATACGGGGCATGCAGGAGGCAGCTGGCCCATGATGTTTATCTCTCATCAGTGTTTCTATCTCTATCCCTCTCCCTTCCTCTCTCTTAAAAAAAAAAAATCAATTAAAAAATAACCCAAAAAACTATTATACATACATGGTAAAAAAAAAAAAAAAGTTTGAACTATGCAAAAGGTTTTATTGTATGCAATGAAAAGTAAGTCTCCCATATGAATTCCAAACTTAGAGGTAACTACTGTTAACAATTTCTTGTTAATGGAAGCATATATGCCATTCTGCACTCTTTTTGTTGTTTTTGGCTTTTTATTTAGTATCAACAGATAAGAGGTTCAGTGTCTCTTTTTTCAAAGACTACATAGTATTCTATATAAAGATGTACCCATACATTTTTAACCAGTTCCTTAAGGACAGATATTTGTTATTTTAAGTGTTCTGCTTTTAAAATGGTGCAACAGTAAATATCTTGCTATGTCTTCAGTACAGCCCAAGTATACCTATGGGATAAATTCCTAAACATGGAATTATTAAAGTGTATGTGCAATTTAGATTGTACAAATTCAATTAGTTTATATCAAGTGTTTATATTTAGAAAAGCTCTCCAGCTATTTATGAAAAGTATATTCACCCTAAAGCACTACTGCAGAGTAAGATTTGGTTTGATTCTAATGAAACTCACTTGTTCACTTTCTTGTTTTTACTTGAAGCCTGTGCCTACTGCATTGGCTCAAGTGGATAGAGAAAAAATCTATCAGTGGATCAATGAGCTGTCCAGTCCTGAGACAAGGGAAAATGCTTTGCTGGAGCTAAGTAAGAAGCGAGAATCTGTTCCTGACCTTGCACCCATGCTGTGGCATTCGTTTGGTACAATTGCAGCACTTTTACAGGTAGGTATATATCCATGAGCTGTAGTTCAGTCCTGTTTATTACACTTGTAACTCTCTCCCTTTGCTCAAATGACTTTAAAACTTTAGTAGATTGAGTCTCTAAATGTTGGCATTTGTAAGAATCTTGTAGAAAAGTCTAAGGTGCTTGTTAAAATGCAGATTTTTGGATCCTACCCAAGATATTTGGCTTATTTAGTCTAAGATTAAAATCTGTATTTTTAATAAGCACTTCCCCTGCTCTCAGGTGATTCTGATGCAGGTAGTCTAACAACTACACTTTGAAAAGCACAGTTTTAGGAGTACTACAGAACAGTTCTACATGACAGTGGCGAGAAGGTGGAAAGTCAGGTAGGTGTAAAGACTGCAGGGTATATACTGGAGAAAGAAAATGTTAAAGGTATGACAGTTGTAAGATTAAAGGTGGGAACACTTGTACATTAAAGATTAAATAACTGAAATTTGTTTCTAAGCAAAATGGTCATTGGTAGGGAATAAATTGATATGCTATAGTCTAGGAATGATCATCCTTTAAAATATTGTATGAAATACCTAATATTTATATTAATTTCTCAGATCTATTAAGTCAGTTCAAATTCTATACCTATTGCATCTAGCCAAGTATCTAATCTTATTGGAATATTTTTTTATTTAAAAGTTTTACAATTAAAATAAATGAAATTGTATTCAACAAATCATCACCTTTTAAGAGACAGTACATATATTCACTGCATATACCCATGTTCTTATCTTCTTCCTCCTGCAATTGCTACCTGACCAAACTCAAGCTCCTTTATGAGTCTGTGTGGTTGATTTACTAACATTTTCTGGATAGGTACCTCATCACTGTAACTTAAAGCAGGGTGTTGACAAAAAAAGGGATTATAAATGTAAGAATTCCTCACAAGTGAAAGCTTCAACAGGTGCAGGATATCAAGAAAATGTCAGTGGTCACAGTTGCTTCCATAGCTATCTTCCTAGAGACATGTAGAAATATCACAGGTAGTCTTAGTCAAGTATATTTCTGATGAAAGGATAGGAGCCTGTTTAAGTTCTTTGCTTTAGTATCATGGGAATTAATTTTATAACAAGTTATACTTTGTTCATCTGGTGGTTTTTATTTTTTAGGAAATTGTAAATATTTATCCGTCTATCAATCCACCCACCTTAACAGCACACCAGTCTAACAGAGTTTGCAATGCTCTGGCATTACTGCAGTGTGTGGCATCACACCCAGAAACCAGGTAAATGCTTTGAACGAGACTGTTTGGGAAGGTTTGTACTGAATGTGATCTTGAACTTTTTCTGAATGATGATGAGAGGCATGCAGTAGGGTGCATGTAAGTGGGCATGGATATTCAGGATCCACATTTACTTTCTGATTTTAACCTGAAGAGTTTCTGGTCTCTTATTCATTAAATTTTAGTGTGATGACAGTTATAGTATTGTTTAACATGTTCTTTTATAATTAACTTTTTTTAACCTCTTTTTAGTGTGGTAAAATATACATAACATAAATTTACCATTTTAACAACTTTTTAAAAAAATATGTATTTTATTGATTTTTTTACAGAGAGGAAGGGAGAGGGATAGAAAACTATAAACATCAGTGTGAGAGAAACATCAATCAGCTGCCTCCTGCACACCCCCCACTGGGGATGTGCCCACAACCAAGGTACATGTCCTTGACTGGAATCGAACCCGGGACCCTTGAGTCTGCAGGCCGATGCTCTATCCACTGAGCCAAACTGGCCAGGGCCCATTTTAACAACTTTTAAGTGTATGGTTCATTAGTATTAAATACACTTGTAATGTTCAACCATCACTACCATCCATCTCCATAATTCTTCATCTTTTAAAGCTAGAACTCCAGCCTGGCCGGTGTAGCTCAGCTGTTGAGGGTCAACCCATGCATCAATAAGTCACTGATTCAATTTCCAGTCAGGACACATGCCCGGGTTGTGGGCTTGATCCCCAGTAGGGGGCGTGCAGGAGGCAGCCAGTTGATGATGTTCTCTCTCATCATTGATGTTTCTATCTCCCTCTCCCTCTCTGAAATCAAGAAAAATAAATTATATTAATTTGTTTTTAAGTTTTGAGTGTTAGCTCGCCTACAAGGTTTAACTATACATAATATAAAGTAATAGATTGATTCCATATTAGTTGCATGACATAAGTTGCAAATAAAATGTTTTTAGAATATTTAGTGTATCTGCAATTTCTCTAATAAAAAGAAAAGAATATGCATTTAAGCATAGCAAATAAACCTGAAATGGCTGCTTTGTTGTCTTGGTTTATAAGGTTTTGTCTGACTATACCTGTGAATATTGTTATTCAGCCATAGCTTAGGTGAAAGAAGGCATCTAGGAGAATATCTTGGGCACTTGATTGCATTTTATGATCTAGTTTTTTAAAATCTGCAGTTAGATATTTTTTAAGTGCTTGGTGCTGATAAGAGGGAAAATCATGTATTCTCTTAACCATTGGCCTAGACTAGGGTTTTTAAATCTTGACCATTGATGTTTTGAGCTGAATAAGTGTCTGTGGTGGGAGGAGAGGGGAGAAGGATGTCCTGTGTATTGTAGGATTTTCAGCAGCATCCCTGGCCTCTGTCTACTAGATGCCAACAGCACCACTTCAGTTGTGACAACCAAAAATATCTTCAGACGTTGCCACATGTCCCTGGGGGTGCAAAATCACCCCCATTGAGCACCACCGGTCTAGACTAATGACCAATAGCAGTCTTTCCTAAAGATTCCTTGGTCAGTCAATGTTAAAGACCTTACAGAATTAACCATCTGGAAATTTGAATGTTTAGAATCCTTAGAAATTAATTCTGAGCTCCTTATGATTATTTTATTTCTTCCAGGTCAGCATTTCTTGCAGCACACATTCCACTTTTTTTATACCCCTTTTTGCACACTGTCAGCAAAACGCGTCCCTTTGAATATCTTCGGCTAACCAGTCTTGGAGTTATTGGTGAGTCATAAGGGTTGTTCTGCAAGCCTGAAGTCCAGATTTATAATAGTGGTCTTAACTTGAGCGCTTTGTCTGCTCTTTTCTAGTTCACTAATTGTTTTTGTCTTTGAGATTTAGAATGTTTTTAGTAGTGAGTATCGACCATGATGGCTCTTCTCAAGTACCGTTCTGGGTGTTGTTAATAAGACCCAGCATTTGGGATTAAATTCAGTGTCTATGTAGAAACATGTGCTGGAATTGGGAGAGTAAAGTACTTCAGTCAACAAATAAAAAGTATAATTCTAGAAATAAGAATTTGAGTTTGTTGTTTGTCTTTCTCACTTCTAACCTGTTCTCCCTTAACTTGAAGGGTTTACCTTCTATTTCACCTAGTTAAATTTTTGCATGCTTGAGTTAATGCTTCCATATACATTTACTATGGGAAATGTATCTAAAATATATTTTACTCAAGAAAATAATATATCTCCTATAATATATAGCTATTTCAGATCTCAGCCTCCTGGGTAGTAAAGAACTACCTTTGTATTTGTGAAATGTAAACACACTCAAGAAAGTTTCTTTCACAATTACCCTTTCTGTTTTTAATGTCTTCTTATAGTTTTTGCTTACATACCAATCAAACCATAAAGACATTGATTATTCAATTGTTGTTTTATTAGGTTATTTTTATGTTCAACCTATGTATAATTTAAAAGTTTGGTATTTCTAGGACATATTTCTGAGACATCTTATTATGCTTTTAACGAGTAACTATTACTTCATATACTTCAGATGAATGTTATTGTTTTTTACATCTTCTAAGTGGTACTCTAGTAACTTTTTTTCAAAATATTCTTTTATGCTTTAAAGCTATATAAATTGCTATATAAATTTTCCATGTATGATGTAAGATAACATGATTTCAGCCAAAAGAAAACATTTATATTTTAAATCTAATTTAAATCATTCTATTTCTGTTGTTGTTGTTTTTTACTGTTGATGTTGGATGGTATATTTATGAGGTGGTAAGGTAAAGATAACAGTGGAGGAGGAATAAAATACTTGGATAATATTAAGCCAATTGTTCACGATTACATATCTTTTCTGAAACTCAGTTTCTCCAAGTCAGTTGAGGGTGAACATTTGGACCTGAATTTTTTGCTTACACAGTAAAGCCTTGATATAACAGACTAATTTGAGTAAGGTGGTGTCCGTTAGAGCTGAACATTTGTTATATAATAAAGTAGGTTTTCCAAATGCATAAGTTAAAAAGTTGACAAATAGTTTACTTGTTTTTACTTATGTAGACATGTTTATATAATTAAAATAAAGTATGTTTGAGAAGTTTAATTTTACAGAAAATATTTCTAGATGTAAAACGGTAATTTTAAATTTATACTGAATTAGTCTAATAAATGTGTGCATTCACCAGTCACTGTAAGTAAACAAATGCACATGGCTGGAGCATGGCTTAACACACATTGGAACATCCTCCACATGCATTAAAACTGCTGCAGAAAGTCATGCCACACAACAAAGAACCAATTACCAATCATGATGTGGTATGATCACATACTAGTCATTCATTGAACACTGTTTACATGAGGCAACTATTAGATTTTAAATATGTAGACTATAATTGTAGATGTGGTATTTATTTATGTCAGCAAAATTACTATAGTGTTTTTTCTAACATATGGCTTATTCCCTAAAATTTGTCAAAAATAACAGTGAATTGCCCAGATGGTATTGATCAGTGGTTGAATGTTGACCTATGAACCAGGAGGTCATGGTTTGATTCCCGTCAGGGCACATGCCCAGGTTGTGGGCTCAATCCCCAGTGGAAGTCATGCAGGAGGCAGCCAATCAATGATTTTTTCTCACCACTGATGTTTCTGTGTCTTTCTCTCCCTCTCCCTTCCTCTATGAAATCAATAAAAACAAAAAGTAAATAAATAACGGTGAATTGCTTTGGCCAGTGTGTAGTTACAGCATCAGCCTGGCCTCCCAAGGGTCTTTGGTTTGATTCTTGGTCAAGGGCATGTACCTGGGTTTCAGGTTTGCTCCTCACCCCCTGTCAGGGTGTGTATGGGAAGCAACCAGTCATCCATGTTTCTCGCTCGTTCCCTCCCTCCCTCCCTCACCTCTTCCCCTTTCTCACTTCTTTCCTTCCACTCACTCTCTGAAAAAGCAATGGGAAAAATATCCTCTAGTAAGGATTAACAACAACAATAAAATAACAGTGAACTAATAACAAAAAGTAACCTGCTAATTTAATTATAAGCAAATTTTGATTAAAAGCATTTTAAAATTAACAGGATGTTAATTTTCACTTATGACATACGTACCGGAAATTTTGTCCATTAAATCCCAAATTCGTTAAATTGAGGTCTGCAAAATCGAGGTTTTACTGTAGTTCAAGAGTCATCAGGCAAGTTTGATATAAATGAAATGATACATAAAAGAAATTAGGAAACACTTGAAACTGAATCAAAATTTGTACAATGCAACTAAAGCAGTCCTTAGAAGGAAATTTGTGGCATTAAATTCTTATACTTAGAAAAGGAGAGAGGTGTTTATTTATTTTTTTAATGTATTTTTTTGATTTTTTACAGAGAGGAAGGGAGAGGGATAGAGAGCCAGAAACATCAATGAGAGAGAAACATCCATCAGCTGCCTCCTGCACACTTCCCACTGGAGATGTGCCCACAACCAAGGCACATGCCCCTGACCGGAATCGAACTTGGGACCCCCCAGTCCGCAGGCTGACGCTCTATCCACTGAGCCAAACCAGTCAGGGCAGGAGAGAGGTGTTTAATTAAATATCTTAAGCAATCACATTAAGAAACATGAAAAAGAAGCAAGAGAAGTAAGATTTTCTCTTTATCAACCTCGACTTCTTTTCTGAGATGGAAAATGCAAAAGGCAAGAAGTGGAACTCCACAAATAAGTTAGGGTGGGAGAAAGGCTTGAAATTTCAACCGGTAGAAGCTAAAGAGGAACATCATGCTGCTGGTGAACCAAGTATACAAAACTCAGTTGTTTCATGGGGTTCTGCTTCCCTGTATATAGAATGGAGATAATACCACTGAACTGTGTCAGTCACCCGGTCAGTGGTGTTAGTTTGGAGACCAACAGAATAATAGTATTTTAGAAATACTTTGTTTCAACTATTATTTTTAGACTAGAGGCCCGATGCACAAAATTTGTGCAAGAGTAGGCCTTCCTTCCCCCAGCTGGCAGCACCGGCTTCCCTCACAGCCCCAGCTTAGTCCAGAAGGAGATCCAGTCTAATTAGCATATTACACTTTTATTATAATTTGTGCACTCGGGACGGGGGGTCCCTCAGCCCGGCCTGTGCCCTCTCAAAGTCTGGGACCCCTCGGGGGATGTTCACCTGCTGGCGGGCCTGGCCAGCCTAGGTGAGGGGCTGGTGGCTGTTTGCAGGCTGGCCAAGCCCCCCAGTGGGAACCCTCACCCCATGGGAGTGTGGCCAGTTGGGTGAGGGGCTGAGGGCCATTTTCAGGCTGCCCACAGTCCCTTCAAGGTTCGAGTCCCTACTGGGGTGCCTGGGCAGCCGGGGTGAGAGGCTGAGGGCCGTTTTCAGGCTGCCCACAGCTCCCATTGACCCAACGTCCCAGTGAGGCTGGCTGGAATCAGGTTTCTGGGGTTTATTTATCTTCTATAATTGAAAGTTTGTTGCCTTGAGCAGAGGCCTAGTCAGGTGATGAAACCTCCTGTTTGCTTCAGCTCCGTGGCTTCTATAATTAAAACATAGTTGCCTTGAGCAGAAGCCCGGCTGGCCTAGGCAGGCAGTTTCAACTCCATCACTGGTGCAATGGAAACCTCCTGTTTGCTCCAGCTCCATGACTGCCAGCCGCCATCTTGGTTGGGTTAATTTGCATGCAGCCACTCTGATTGGCTGGTGGGTGTGGCTTAGCTGGTGGGTGTGGCTTAGGTGTCTCAGAGTGATGTTAGTTTGCATATTACTCTTTTATTAGATTAGCTAAAGAAACAGGCCTACAAAGGGAAGGTACCTTTATCAAACTTAAGTAAACAGTTGTGGACTCAGGATTAAAATCCAGGTGTATGTGTGTTTCTTGTTTGGATATCCAAATGTTTGTTCTTTGAGGAAAAAGGGGCGATTAATAATCAGGAAGTAATGTTTATGTGCATTGTGAAGTAGGATTCAGAATGACACCATCTTTTTGCTATCTGGGAATGTGCCTTAGTATTGATTTAAAATTCTTTCTTACCTAAAATAAATGAAGAATAGATGGTGATATTATATGATTGTCTACTAAGAGTGATTTTAAAAAATGATTTAGATGGCTACACTGCTGCTAATTCTGTGATGGACCAAACTTGGTTCCTGATTTTTTAGAGCTGACTGATAGCAGTCAATCTGTGCTTCTCTTCACCCCCCCCCCCCTTTTTTTAAAACATGAGTACAGCTGATGTTCTGACATATAAACCACAGTTTGTGTTCTGTGTTATTTAAGTTTGATAGCCTGCTTGGATAAACAATACAAAGTTCATTTTAATTGGAAATCCTAACAACTGAAATACTTTTGTTTGCCCATATTTTCTTTAGGGGCTCTGGTGAAAACAGATGAGCAGGAAGTAATCAACTTTTTATTGACAACAGAAATTATCCCTTTGTGTTTGCGCATTATGGAATCTGGAAGTGAACTTTCTAAAACAGTATGTGCCTTTAACTTAATGGATTCTACATTGTGTTGGCTCTTGAGCTGCTTCTTTATGGTGTATAGGATAACTGTTTTGGAAAGCTATGTGACAGTATCCACTATAAACATAAGCTATTTTATGTTCCAGCTGTCCCACTCTTGGGACTATACACAAAAGAAATGAGCTCTCATACACATCAACATATGTACAAGAATGTTTATAGCAGTTTTACTTTGTAAAGGATAAATTGTATTATAGTCACAAAATAAATAATAGAGTAATTAGCCCTGGCCCACACACTTAAGATTAGTGCACTTTTTATTCTATGTTTGTATTACTTTGCTATTGCCATAACAAATTGCTACAAGCTTGGTGGCTTAAAATAACACAAATTTATTCTCATAGGTCTGGAAGCCAGAAATCGTAAATCCGTTTCACCAAGGGAAAGTCAGGGTGTCAGCAGGACAACGTTCTTTCTGGAGGCTCTAGGGGAAAGTCCCTTTCCTTACCTTTTCCATCTTCAGGAATTGCATGTCTTGACTCATGCACCCTTCCTCCATCTTCAAAGCCAGCAGAGTAGCATGTTAAAATCTCTTCTGCTTCTATCACACTGTCTTCTCCACTGTGGTTGAATCCCCCTCTGCCTCCCTCTTGTAACAGCACTTGTGATGCCCTGGCCAGTGTGGCTCAGTTGGTTGGGTGTCATCCCATGAACTGAAAGGTTGCCAGTTTGATTCCTGATGGGGACAAGCAGGAGGCAGTTGATTTATGGGTTGCTCTCACATGTATGTTTCTCTTTTTCTCCCTTAAAAAACAAACAAACAAATAAAACCCTTGTGATTACATTTGGGACATACCTGGGTAATCCAGGATGAGCCATCTCCCCTGCCTTCCCCCAAGATCCTTAACCACATCTATAAAGTTCCTTTTGCTATATTATATGTCATTCATAGGGTTTGCTGATTAGGACCTGGATATCTTTGGGAGCCATTATTAGCTAACCACAATGTTATATCCCAGTAAAATTAACTAATTCCCACAGTTGATTCTGATGAGCAGGCAAAGAAGAGAATCATTGTAATAACTAACTTGAATTAAACTAGTATTTTTTAAGTTCCTTCTACGTAAGATTAATGAGCCTAAGTTGGGGGTATTCTTTACTATTGTTGGAACAATTTTCTAAGGGAGGCTTAAAAATCTTATTTTTTAAAGGTCTTTTAAGAATAGGAAGGAAAAGTCTTACTTCATTTGGAAAAGATGAGGCATAGCTGCATCTCTAAAATCATCTTGACCCATAGAAAACAGAAGTGGCTCTGTATTCAAACTAATTTTGGATCTCAGTTCTGCAACTTAATAGCTTTTTCACTTGGGACCATAACCTGGCAAGTTATTGATTATCAGTTATACCTGATACGTAGTAGGTATTCAGTAACAGAAAGTTTCTACTTTTTTTAAAATCTGATAATTATCCAGAATCCATTTTTTGTGTATGTAAAATGAGAATAACATTTTCAATGAGGTACTTACATCATAGGTATATTGTGAAAATAAAATAAGACATGTTTTATATCTTTAGGAAAAATTCTGACAATAAGTGTTCAATATTGTAATAGTTACTTATATTTTTTACTATATTTATCTCGTCAAGTAAGATGTTTGTAATGCTGCTTCATTTTCTGATTCATGGTTATTTCTGGGAGATTGAATAGACTGTTGGAAGACAAATCTAAGTAATGTTTTGGACTCCTTAATTTTGTTTTACTCCAGGTTGCTACATTCATCCTTCAGAAGATCCTCTTAGATGACACTGGTTTAGCTTATATATGTCAGACATATGAGCGTTTCTCCCATGTTGCCATGATCTTGGTGAGTTCCTTTATCCACCCTCTTGACAAACTCTGACCACACAGCTTAGTCCTTTTGCAATTGACACTGAGCAATTTCAGTATTCCAGCTATAAATAACCCTGGAACCTTGTATAATCATTCTTGCAATATTTCATCTCTTGATTATTTTGTGTTTTGCGGTTTTTTTCCTACCCACCCCATTTTGGGGAGAAACAGGGTAAGATGGTCCTGCAGCTATCCAAAGAACCTTCTGCCCGTCTGCTGAAGCATGTAGTAAGATGTTATCTTCGACTCTCAGATAATCCCAGGTAAACATTTACAGAATTTATAGGACTTTGGGGAAATACTCTGGTGAATGGTTGCTTCATCTCATGGCATAGCTTCTATATCTCTAGGGCAGGGAAGGAATATAACTATATTTAGCTTATCTGAGACAGAATTTGATTAATTCCTTTTAAAATCTAAAGTGCTAAATTTTAAAAATCCATCAGAATTTTATTTCCCCATTATAACTGTACCCTACTCTAAAATTCCAAAGAGTTCCCTGAGAACCTTAGAATACATTACTCCTGTGATTTGAGCTTTCTATTGCTACTCTAGGTGGTCAAAAAGATAATATTTTCAAAGATCTTAAGAAAGGAACAGGGCTCAGAGGACTTGTGATGTATTTTCATTTCTCTCCTTGATTTCTGTAAAGTTCTTGAGCTAATTATTTCATCTCCCTATGTTTATAATCTTTCTGCCAGAAATCATATTATAGGTATAATGCATTTTAGAAATAGTTGACCTTTTGCTTTATAAATCCATAATTCATGCTGAAAGCCATTGCTCAGATTCTGCTAAACCACATAATGGGGGTGATTTCTGTGTTCCTAGGAATGGGAATTACTTGATTTAATGTGAACTCTTGTCACTGAGATTATTCAAACTCTAACTACTTATTTGACCATTTTGTCCTGTTCCTTAGTGGTTCCTATATTCACCAAAGTTTAACTATATTTATTTGAAATTCTTGTACAGAGTCGTAACTTTGCTTAAAACGAAACTGCCTTATACAAGGGTGGGCAAAAATAGGTTACAGTTGTGAATATGCGAAATAGTTTATTCTTTGTATTGTTATTTATTTGTATTATTTGTCTTATTATTGTTGTTATTTTGTATCCTGACTTATGATTTATCTTTTAGGTAATGATGTCTGGTAATTTAATCTACTTTTGCTCACCCTTGTAGTTAAACCTTTTTGAGGTTTTCAGATTTGACTTTCTGCCGGTCAGCTTTAAAAAAAAATAAAGCATGTAAAAGTTCATCTGATAATTTTGCTACCATAGTTTTGTTTTTATTGCTCATCTCTTATTAAGGGTTTTAACTATAAAACTGAAGCAATTTTTGGAAATAAACATTTATATCAATTAGAATTAAAATTTATTGTCATACTATGAGTTAGGTCATATTCCTTGTTAGTGTACTGATTTTGGAAATGTTTCATTTATTATAACCCATATATTTCTGATATAAGCATGTTAGCAGTATTTACTGTAATAAATCAGAAAGCAGTTTGAATTGAAGTAAACTATTATACCATTTCATTCCATTTTCCTTTGTCATGAAATTCTATTTTGGGGCATCATTGTGAAAATCTGCAGGCTACAGATTCTGGAGATGTCTGAGCCTGTACCTCATATAAGCTTTAAAGAATGTTAATGGCTTCTTAAAGTAACTTGACAGGGCCATAGATTCCAGAATTCTGTATTTTTATGTCTAAGTAAGGGGCTCTTCCCTGTCCCTCAAATGTGGGTTTATTTGTTGGTCTCCCTGGTTGGTTTGTTTGTTTCTGATGTAGGGCACGTGAAGCACTCAGGCAGTGCCTCCCTGACCAACTGAAGGACACAACCTTTGCCCAGGTGCTAAAAGATGACACCACCACGAAACGCTGGCTTGCACAGCTGGTGAAGAACCTGCAAGAAGGCCAGGTCACCGATCCCCGGGGTATCCCCCTCCCCCCTCAGTAATCCTCTCCTGTCCCCTCCCACTACTCCCACAAGTTGGGAAGGGAGGGGTAACCGTCGAAGAAATCAGCTCAGGTTTTATTGCCGACTGGGAATAGACAACCTCAATGCTGAACTGCACTGGAGAGGAAGGGCAAGGTACTCCAGCTGAGGTGTATGACCTGCCATCTCAGGCTGTTTGACAACATAGGCTTCTCTGCTACTCCCAGAAAATGGGCTCCTGACAGCAGTCTGCCACCACAGCCCCAGGAGGGAGTCACCACCAGCAAATGCTGTATTTGCAGCATGCCCAAGATCCTTCTCCCCCACCTCTACCTAGCCACTGGCAGGAGAGGAGACAATGGTGATAGCAGCGGCACTCTAGGCATGGTGAACGCCTGGGACCAAGCCATGTGGTGTTTGTTTTTTGTTTTTGTTTTTTTTATTTTGCCTTCCTGGAAGACTGAAGATGTGTCTCTTCATTATCTCTCTCAGTATTTGTTTACTTTGGTATTTGTTTGTTCCTTTAAATCTCAGAGAGAGAGGTGTGTTTAGTGGACACAAGCTGTAATATTCAGCAAAACTTTGTCAATTGGCAGTGTTTACAATCTGTTAGCTGCATAAGCTCAATAAAAAATTGGTCTGGGCATAACATCCCTTCCAGCAGGCCAATAGTTGCATGAACTATTAGGAAGAAGGGGAGGCAGGGGAACGAGATAATGCCAAAGGACAGCAGGAACCCAACCACCTATTTCCCTTCCCTTCCCCAGTCTTCTACCCTCAGTTCTGGATGCCACCAGGACTTTAACATCATTTTTGGCTTCAGCTGCTAACTATTCCAAATCTCATTTTCCTCCAATTCAACTTAAAACAGACGTCTTAATTCATCAGGCTATCCTGGAAGGTTATTATATTGAGGCAGTGGTTCTCACCTACTCAAGTCCTCAAAGATCTTTTCTGGAAGACTTTTTTAAAGGGAGGTGCCTGGAAAATTAAGATAATAGGCTGTTTGATCCCATTCTTTGTTTGTTTTAGTGTGAGTTTCTGCAGCTCTATCTGTCTTCATGATTGTACTTGAAGCAGTATTACCCAAATTAAGTTCATTTTATTCAGATTTAAGATAGATGGCTGAGTCCATTATCTTAGTCCATTCAGTCCTTTATTTTTTATACATTCCCTTTTGATCTATGGGAATTACAGGGTTGCTACTAAATTTTTTCACTGTTCATATTGTGTTAGAGAACCCGCTTCCTTCTGTGGAGCTTTAGATAACTTTACTCACAATCCAGTGTAAACTGCCTTGCTTTGTCCCAATCCTCCCTCCTACCAACATCTGCTCGCTCGATCTCTCGCTCTCTTGCTCTCTCGCTCTCTCATCCCCATCTCCACTGAAAGATGGGATTGTTAATCCAACTCTAGAGAGAGACTAGTTATATTCTGTTCACATCTCATGGAATTGAAGGTGTGTGAACAAGTTTAGTCCATAAGGGGCAAGTTCAGATAAATCTTTGCAGAGGCAGTTTTGTCAACACAAGGGTTCTTTCAAGCTGACTTTCACAAAGGGAGCCAGTCTTGTTAGTTGACTTCTGTCTCTTTAGAGCCAAGAAAATTGTAATTGACTAGCCTAGATGTAGGAAGAGTAGGATAAGCACTTAATCCCCTGCCTTCCAAACTGAAGAGGAAGACCAAATTAGCTCTCAATAATCTCAAGCCTGAAGAGAAGAAGTCTTGGAGGAACAGAGAAGAAGAATGGACTGGTTAGACATCTTGACTCTTCAGCCCATAGTTTGTATCTGAAGAGTCCAGCTAGGGTAACCCCGATTTTTGCCAATCATCTTCCTGCTGAGCCAAAGTATTCTCATCCTCCTCCACTGGGAAGCAGCTGAGGCTCAGGCCCTTGCTCCCTGAGAAATTGTTTCTCCATCTTTCAGTGCATTGGCCATATTACTGCGCCAATAGTGTCTTAATTCTTTTTCCATCTATTCTCAGCTGTCCTTGGACCCCATATAGGAGTTGCACGGGAGGGATGGAAATGGGTATTATTCCTTGTATAGTTGATCCTGATGTGTGTATAAAGAGACCCCTCCCCTCAATCTGTGTTTTTCATTCCTTGCATTTCTTCAACAGGATTGAAATAAAACATGCTTTTGTTTTTATAAAAATAATTTTTCCTTTAAACTGGAGATTTTATTTTGTCAGTATAGGATATCAAGGCACTTTAGTTAGATGACCCTTGTTTAACCCTGCCTACCCTCTGTCTACCTGAACAAACACTCTGACCTGCCAAGAAGGTATTGATAGTTCCTTTGTGGGTAAGTCATTTGGGAGAGTCTTGCTGATGTATAAAAGCTGTTTGAGAGACGGGTGGTGCCCTTTATCTGATGAAGTGTCTCTTTACGGGGACAGAACCTCACTCCTGGTTGTAGTGGCCAGGACTTAGTGCTGGTATGGGAGAGACTTCTATAAGTAAAGAGGTAACACTTGAAAGATATTATCATCAACTTTAATACGAATTTTCTTCTGGGATTCAGGACTTAGAGCTCATCTCCAGAGTTGTTTCCATTCCTGGTCATGGCTCTCGGTGGGATAGAGCCAACCCTCTGCTTCTAGCTTCCCCCCCCCCCCCGCCCCACCCCAAGGTTTTAGAGGGCCTGTGACTGTTTCAGTGGTGCAACAGGGCAAGAAGAGACATTGGTAGCTTTCAGAGCATTCCTTCCTTACTATCCATATATACAATTTCCTGCTCACTATTCATGCTACTCAGTGGCTGGGAAAGAGGAGATATACAAAATTATTGCTATCAAAAACATAAGAAAAACAAGTGGAATAGGAAACCCTAGAATAAAATGAGATTTGTTTCCTGAGTTGTAGATTAATTAAAAAATTTTTTTAACATATTTATTTCAAAAGTAAATATATTGTAAGTTGAACAACACAAGAAACCTAATTTAATTGATGAATAGAACGCTATCCTCCAAACAAACAGTATGCATACTGTTTTTAATTAGACTGGAAGTATTTTATCAAAATTGATCATAATTAGACCATCAAGAAAGTCCCAATTTTTTTTTTAATTAATAGAATGTTCTTAGAACTGAATACATGCAATTAAGCTAGGAAAAAGAAAACTGGAATATCCCTAACTGTTTAAGAACAGGTAGTACAAAATAAGTCAGAGAAAGACAAATACCTACGGTTTTACTTGTATGTAGAATCTAATGAACAAAATAAACTAGAAACAGACTCACATACAGAGAACAGACTGGTAATTGTCAGGGGTGGTAGTTTGGGGCCTGGATGAAAAAGGTGAAGAGGATTAAGCAGTAAAAATTGGTAGTTACAGAATAGCCACAGAGATGTAGATTACACCATAGGGGCTATAGTCAATAATATGCTAAATAGGTATGGGGCCACATTGGTACTTAAAGCAGCAGGGGACCACTCTATAAATTACATGATTTTCTAATTACTTTGCTGTACATCTGGAACTAGCACAGAATAATCATACAATGAAAGCCTAATAATGTGCAAATTGAATGGCAGAACAACTGGTCACTATGATGCACACTGACTACCAGGGTGCAGATGCTCAACACAAGCTGCCCACAGACCCCAGGCCAGCTTGATTGCCCCACCGGTTGCCCCACATATCAGCCCTGATCGCCAGCCAGGTCTAAGGACCCTATCCACACATGAATTTTGTGCACTGGGCCTCTAGTATCTAATAAAAGAGTAATATGGAAATTGACCATCCTCTGAGACACCCAAGCCACATGCACCAGCCAATCAGAGTGACTGTATGCAAATTAACCCAGCCAAGATGGTGGCCAGCAGCCACAGAGCTGGAACAAGCAGGAGGCTTTCGTCGCAACTGCCTGACTAGGCCGGTAGGCCTCTCTGCTCAAGCAACAATGTTTCAATTATAGAAGCCACAGAACTGAAGCAAACAGGAGGCTTCCGTTGCCTGCCTAGGCCTTTGCTCAAGGTAACAAACTTTTAATTATAGAAGATAAATAAACCCCAGAAACCTGATTCTAGCCAGCCTCACTGGGACATTGGGTCAATGGGAGCTGTGGGCAGCCTGAAAACAGCCCCCAGCCCCTCGCCCAGGCTGGCCTCACCCCCATGGGGTGAGGGTTCCCACTGGGGGGCTTGGCCAGCCTGCAAACAGCCATCAGCCCCTCACCCAGGCTGACCAGGCAGCCAGCAGGTGGACATTCCCTGAGGGGTCCCAGACTTCGAGAGGGCACAGGCTGGGCTGAGGGACCCCCCGCAAGTGCACAAATTTTTGTGTACCAGGCCCCTAGTTGAATATAAACTGTAATTTGAAAAATCAGAATTTATACCAGAGGGGAAGGGATAGTAGGGAGAGGGTATATAAGGAATAAATGGTGATAGAAGGAGACTTGGGTGGTGAACACAATACAATATACAGATGATTTATTACAGAATTGTACACCTGAAACCTATATAACTATTAACCAATGTCACCCCCATTAAATTCAATTGTTAAACATTTTTAATGTGTAATCTTAAATAATAAACCAAAAACAAGTAATACAATTCTAAATAACCCCTGGATCAGAGAAGAAATTAGGGAAAAATTGTAATTGTATGATAATGAAGATATGCCATATCAAAACTTGTAGCATACAGGTAAAGCAGAACTTAAAAGAGATACATGACTTTAAATTCATACATTATAAAAGAAAGGCTGAAGTCAGTGGTCTTGGTTTTCATGTCAAGAAACTGGAAAGGAATAGCAAATTCAAAAAATAGGAGGAAAAATACCCCAAAAAAGTACATCAGTGAATTAGAAAACTAATGTACAATAAAGAAAATCAACAAAGCCAAATATTTCCTTGAAAATAATAAAATAGATAAATCCTTAGTAGACTGACCAGGAAAAAATAACATCAATGATATTCAAAATAGAAAAAGGGACCATTTTATATTTTATAGTCACCAGTCTCATTAACTGCCAGGGACTAGAAAAAAGGGAATGTCCAATTCACTTTTAAAGCAGTATTAACTCAGCCACCAAAACCTATCAAGGATATCAAGAAAGGCAAGGGCCAAAATCCCAAGATAAGCAAATCAAATCTAACATTATATAAAGACTAGGGGCCCGGTGCACAAAAATTTGTGCACTCGAGGTGGAGGGAGTCCCTCAGCCTGGCCTGTGCCCTTTCACAGTCTGGGACCCCTCAGTGAATGTCCTATGATGGCCCCAGTCTGCCAGGCGCCTTTTTGTGTGTGTGTGTGTGTGTGTGTGTGTGTATGTGTGTGGCCACTATGGACCTGCCCCCAGCTGCATCTGAGGCTTGGAGCAGTCCTCCTGTGTGTGTCTACCTGCTGGGGACCTGCCACCAGGCACACTGTGGAGGCTTGGAGCAGGCACCCCCTCTATGTTGATCTCTCAGACTCTTGCCCTCCCCTGCATGTTGTTCTCTTTTTTGAGCTGTGACCAGGGCTGGGTGCTGCCTGCCTCCCAAGCTTGCCTACTGCCCATCTTCCTCCAGCCA
>PVJC01035325.1:0-18336 GCA_004026665.1 Murina feae
TGGACTAAAGCTGGCCATTCAGTGTATTGGTAGTGGGACCTCTTGAGAAGAGCTCTGGTGCAGTCCAAAGTCAGCTGCTTAGTATGAGCTAGAAAGTGATCTGCAGATGGTTGCCACTTGTGCTAGGCTTGGAGGTACGTTGGAGGTGCCTGAAGCTGGCTTCTGCTATGCCAGGTTAGGTGATGCTTAACAAGAGGCACAGGGCACGCTGAGGCCAGGTGCTGCTTGTTTGTGGTTTGTGAACTTTTGAGAGATTT
Source organism: Murina feae (assembly GCA_004026665.1). Lineage (NCBI taxonomy): Eukaryota > Metazoa > Chordata > Mammalia > Chiroptera > Vespertilionidae > Murina > Murina feae. The sequence goes on from PVJC01035325.1 coordinate 258, forward strand.
TGGGAAAGTCTTCAGCACCAGCCAAGACAGGTAGTTTGTATGAAAAAGTCACTGGAAGTGGTTTGGGGGAGCATGCAAGTTGGGTGGGGTGGGATCTCAGGGAATCACCAAGGGAGGGCTAACAATGTTAGTCAGGTTGATTGAGACTCAGATATGGTGTCTGCCTGCTGGCTCTGTGGGGGAGGGCTCAGCAGAGGAACAATAGCCTCTGCCCGCACTTCTGTCTGGGAGAAAGCTGCCCCTCCAGATCTTGCCCCAATGCCAGACCATTGAGTTCTTCCCTGTATGTCCTTGGTGCCTTTCGAGCTGCTGCAGCAGCACTGCATCTCAGAACAAGTGAGTCCCAATAAGTCTGTGAGCAGGTCCTTTAAGAGGAACACCTGGGACTCCAGCAGCCCTCCGTCTCATTCAGCCACAATTCCCACTGGTTTTCATAGCTAGAAGTTATGGAAAGTTTACTTCCCAGTATTGGAGAGCCTGGTGTGGGGCTAGGACCCCTGGCTTCTCAGGGGAGACCTCCACAGCCAAGATATGCTTCCCAATTGTTAACCACCACCTTTCTGTGTCTCTGCCCCTCCTACAAGTCTAGATGTGGCTTCTTCTTTATGTCTTTAGTTACAGGACCCATGTTTGGCTAGACTTCAGGTGTTTCTCAATGATGGCTGTTCTGTATTTTAGTTGTAATTTTGATGTCATCATGGGAAGAGGTGAGCACAGCATTTATTTACTCCACCATCTCTACACACAGTTAATTTTTGACAAAGCTGCCAAGACAATTCAAAGAGGGAAAAGAAGAGTGTTTTTAACAATGGTTCTGGGAAAACTGGATATCTACATACAAAAGAATAAAGTTGGCCCCCTATCTGAGACCATGTATAAAAGTTAAGAGCTAAAACTATAAAACTCTTAGAAGAAAACAGAATTAAATGTTGTGACCATAGGATAGGCAGTAAACATGACACCAAAGTACACCCCCCCCCCAAATCCACATATTTTGGTCTTAATAAAAAATTATAAACTTTTGCACTTCTGAAGACATCACTTAGTAAATGAAAGGAAACTCAGAGAATGGAAAATATATTTACAAATCATATATCTGATACAGGACTTGTAACCAGAATATAGAAAGAGCTACAATTCGATAATAAAAAATAAATAACAAACTTTGAAAATAACAAAAATTGGAATCTTTATGCGTTCCTATTGGAATAGTACAGATACTTTGGAAAACAGTTTCATAGTTTCTCAAAAATATTACACAAGGAGTTTCCATACAACCCAGAAATTCCACTCCTAGACATGTATCCAATAGAAATTAAAACATATGTCCTCACAACGTTGTTCACAGTAGCAGATTATTCATTATAGCCCAAAGGTGGAAACAACCCTAACGTTCATCGACTAACCGATGCTGGCTAGACGAAGAGTGGTACATCCACAAAATGGCAAGTCATTCGGCAATTAAAAGAATTGAAGTACAGTCAGCCAGACCACCTCAGTTGGCTGAGCATTGTCCCATGCACTGAAAGGCTGCTGTTTGATTCCTGGTCAGGGCACATCCTGGGTTGTGGGTTTAGTCTTCAGTCTGGGAGCATATGGAAAGCAACTGATGTCTCTCTCTCTCTCTCTCTCTCTCTCTCTCTCTCTCTCTCTCTCTCTCTCTCTCTCTCTTCATGGTGAAGATTTAAAAAAAAGAGAGAAATGAAGTACTAATACATACTACAGCATGAATAAATCTTAAACACATTATGCTAAAAAAACCAACAACATTATGCTAAGTCAAAGAAGTCAGTCACAAAGCACCACACACTGTATAATGCCATAAATGTCCAGATAGACAAATCCATAGAGATGGAAAGTAGATCAGTTCCTGCCAACGGCTGCAGGACGAGAGAATGGGGAGAGACTGGTAATGAGTACATTATCGTTTTGGGGGAATAAAATGTTCTAAAATTAGATAGTGGTGATGGTTATACAACTCTGTGTTACACTGAAACCCACTGATTGCCCACTTTGAAAGGTTGGACATTAAGGTACGTCAATAAAGCTGTTAACCATTTCAAATTATTGTAAACAAAATAAAAAGTTCAGTTACTCAGTCATGGGTTTTGCCAGCGGGACTGGATCCTCAGTGGTCCAGGGCCCGGCTGGGCAACTTCCCTGAGCCAAGGTTGGTCTCTAACTGCACACGATCCCATTTACTTCACAGTCGCAGTAACTACTAAACAAGTTAATTTAAGCAGGACACTTGGCGCGAAGAGTAAAAGTGATGTCAAGTCCATCGTTAAGAGATTACCAGGTTTCCCATTTTGGTATGTTTTTGTACCAGTCTTATTCCTATTTGTATAAATGCACACTTAAAAATACCATTATTCTCTACATACTGTTCTGTAGGATGCTTTTAGCACTTACATGGACAATTTCCCATGGCATTAAATATTCTCTATAGCATCATCTTTTTAAATGTATGCAGATCGTTGCAGTAGGTGGGTTTCCCATGGTCTATTTTAGCCGATCCCTGGTCACCTAAGCTGTTCCTTACAGTTTTCCACCATGAACAGCACCATGAGGAACTTCCTGTGGCTGTACTTTCACATTCACTCGTTGCTATTTCCCTGGGCAGTTCCCTGGCAATGGAATTTCAGCGAAGCTGTGGACAAGCGCTTGCACCTTCCTGCAGACAGAGGAATAGGAGGATTTCGGCGATAGCACAGACATGCAGAATGAACAGTGGTTCCCAAAGGTGCTGATAAATGGGCTGCTGTCATCCTGGAAGCAGGGCTTCGGGGCCAGAGATACGTCTCTCGAGGTGGTCTGTCCCCTTCAACAATGTAATTGCTGCCCTGGGCGAAGGCATAAAGGCGAGCTTATCAAATCTGAGGAAGCCGTGAAGTTGAGAGGGATGTGTTGAATGACGGCATCACGATGTAGGGGAGAACGGCAGGAAGAATGGCCTCAGACAAACCGGGGAAACTGAATAGGGAAATCTGCGCTGTGTTACAATGGTAATGTTGCAGAAATCTAGCCCACTCATGGAGAGGCTGCGGTAGGGCGGATGAACACCAGGTCATGCCAGGAGTGCAGGGGTGGATGTGCTGCAGTCCCCCCCAAACTCATGCAGCCCAACCCAGTAGCCTCAGGCTGGGCGTCTGAGGACAGTGTCCAGACCGTGTCTCAATGGAATGCTGGTAGTTGGAGCTCAGCCACAAGAAGGGTGGTCAGGCTGGTGAGTGGTCTAGACCATGACTGTTTAATAGAAATAAAATGCAAATCTTACCTATCTCTCTGTATGTCTATCTGTCTACCTATCTATCTATTGATATAAAGTTAAACAATTTTGGGATGAGGTTGCCTAGTGGTCAAGGCTATGGACTGCTAAAATGAAAATATTTCCAGTAGCCAACAATATCTTTCAGGTAACTCAGTATATGGAAAACTTTATGATTTCAGTTTGTAATCAGTATAAACAAATTATTGAGATATTACATTAGTTTTTCTCCCTGAATACTAAGTCTTTTAAATTCAGCATGTGTATGTTATATTTCTATTCAGACACTAAATTTTCTTTCTTTTTTTTTTATAAAGAACAAATTTATTATTGAAAACACATACCAGAGAATGAGGCTTAGGTTAAGGTAACAATGAGTTTCCTAGTAGCAAAATCCAGCATTAGACAGGCCCATCTGCCCGACACGGACAGCGCTAGAGGACTGCAGAGCTTGCCCAGGGGCAGAGCACTGACTATTTTTATAAGGTCCTGCCAGGCAGACACTAAATTTTCAATGGTTGAGATATAATCCTTCTAAAATAGGAAGTTGTGTTTAACGAAATCTATTTCATACGGCTTTCATTTTTTAACTTAACTGTCAAATAATTAAAATTCAATGCAATAAAATTTAACCCATAAGTTACACTAGCAACATGTCCAGGGCTCAGTAGCCACAAGTGGCCAGAGGCTATCGGTATCATCGCAGGTTACGCCCTGCGGTCACTACGCGGAGTGTGGTCCATGGCTAGCAGCACCTCCCGGCCCCACCCAGACCTCCTGAGTCAAAATGTGCATTTCGCCAAATTCTCATTTCTGTGCTGACTACCATTTGAGAAATGGTGGCCTAGATGTCAGGCCATGACTGGGGAATGTCCTAGAAACTGAGGAAATCCTGCAGGAAGTGCTGACAACCATCTTCAAATATTTAGAGGCCTGTCTGTGGGAGGGGGGAAGATGAGTCCCAACTGAAAGAGCAAGGACCCTAGCCGGAGGCAGGGTTGGGTGGGAGAGAGGGAACGGAACTTTATTAAGCTCCCATAGTTAACTATGTCACTTAACCCCCGTACAAAAGACCTGGACATGGGTTAAGTCACATAGTCCGAGTTCAAGTCTCATGGCACATCCTGAAGGAAAGTTATTTACCATCTGAGCCCCAGCTTCCTGTCTGTAAAATGGGAAAATACTGATCTCCCTCCCAGGGCAAAACCTGTATTTGCTGCATTCACAGCACCTGGGCTGGGCACAGGCCTGGCGCAGATTTGGCCACAGCAATGATTTCGTTGTAAAGGGGGCTTTGCCTGGTGAGGGATGGCTACTGCGGCTGTCGGCAGGTCTGTGGTTTGAGGTGACAGGTTGCGTTTTTCAGCAGACACAGCGAACCCAACCTGTTTCCTTCATCCCACTGAAAGCCCATTTAAAAAAATTTTCAGCCTCAATTGATCTGGATTGATCTCTCCTCAAACCTTTCCATCAGGGGAGTGAACACAGACAAACAGGGAGGGGAGGTCGGTGCTCTGGCACCTTCCCTCGCTTAGGGGTGCTGCTGGGTTTCTGCTGCTTAACCCACTATTGGGGCCCAAGCCTCTCCACAGCCTGGTGCTGGGTTGCTCCACAAGGAGTTGGGGTAACCTGGCCCAGCAAGTCGTCCCTCTGCCAAGATCCCAGCTCAGGCTCCCCACGCACATCTGTGCTGCCAAGTACACAGTCTCTACTGCTCCGCAGGCACTAAGCCCACTGAAGTCTCTTGGGGGACGGAGAAAGGAGGTTCGCATCTGAAAAGGAGCCACTGCCCGTGGATTTATGACACTGCTTTTCTGACGAGAGGGGAAATATTTTTCTCTGGGAGATTGGAATTTACTAGTGGATTCAAGTGTAACTTTGGAGAGTTGCAGAGGTATTCAACACGGCAGTATCACAGTATTGTTTTATTGGCAATTAGATTTCAAACTGGCACGAATGTATGAAAATAAGTCTCAGTTATGGGCCTGTGAAGTTTCCCCACCATCTGTCAGCAGGGTTGCTCCTTCTGCCTCGGCATGTGCACCTTCGGAGGGAAAGTGATTTCATAGCCCCAGTGAAGAGGTGCGGCCACCAGCCTGAGTGGGAGTTTATAGCTAATGCCTGTGCTGGTGGTTTTGATGCACAGAAAGCCAATTTAAATGTGCACGCATGTACACACACACACAAACACACATGTACACACACGTACACACATGTACACACACACACACTTTCTGAGCGTCACAGCCTTGCAACTGTCAGAGATGCACGATACCTGAAAAATGACAGAGATTGCTCTGTCCGGTTTGGCTCAGTGGATAGAGTGTTGGCCTTCGGACTCAAGGGTCCCGGGTTCGATTCCAGTCAAGGGCGTGTGCCTTGGTTGCGGGCACATTCCCAGTGGGGAGTGTGCAGGAGGCAGCTGATCAATGTTTCTCTCTCATCGATGTTTCTGACTCTCTATCTCGCTCCCTTCCCCTCTGTAAAAAATCAATAAAATATATTTTTTAAAAAATGACAGAGATGCAAGGGCCAACCCACTTGACAGTGGTGAAGAATCAAGTCCCAGGGAGGCCAGGGTCGTGTCCAAGTGACACTGGGACCTGGGGCAGAACTAGAACTGTGACCAATGGGAAACCGAGGCTTAGGGGCAGTGGTGTGTTGGTAACTGTGTCACAATGGGCTCTCTGGGGGAGAGTCAAGGCCTGGCAGGTAGTGCTTGCTGGTCCTATGGGGTGAACACTCCCTCTGTGACGTGGCAGAAGGTGGCATGTGGAAGGCCGTGCACAGCCATCTCTCAGAGCCCGAAGGAGCCGGCTCAGGGCACCACTGGGAAGGGCAATGGTTTGCCTGTCCACATCTGTTTCTCCTTCTGGTAAGAGCACCCTGATTTTTCCTGAGTGTATCTACCCTGACCCTCTTTTCGGCCCACATAGTTTGGGTAAGGGTGACCCCCTCACCAGCTCCAAGGGTGTCATGTGACCCAGGCCTGGTCCAATCAGTGTATCCCATTCCCCTGGGCATTGACTGGTTCAGGGATGGGCTAAAGGCCCCATTTGGCTGTGGGAGCTGGGCCAATGGCTTGTCTGAACTCGGGGTCTTGGGATGTGAAGGAGCATCCTGCACCTGCTGCTGGCCAACGGGCCACCCTAGAGAAGAACTGAGAACTGTCTGGGAGTGGAGACAAACAGAGGAAAACTCAGCCAAGAGAGAGGGAATGGGCCCTGGTAATACTGATGCCCCCTCGTGTTTAGCCTGCTTCAAGCTTCATTCCCATGTTTTAAAAGCAAGCATGTCATTTCTGACAGAAAGAATCCTGACTGATAAATTTGTCCCTGGAAGTTGTACCAGAAAATCTCTGGGGCCTTTGGGACCTGCTGCTCATCTCGAGTGTGAGTGGACTTCTGTTGGCCATCACGGCTCTTACAGAACCTGCACCGTACCTGGTGTGTGGGAGATACTCAAATCCTAGTCCTACATTTTGTATCTGGCAAGTTTTACTGTGTTAGGAGGCAGCAACAAACAGCCCCCAAACGCGATGGCTTCTAACAACAAAGGCTTATTTCTCAGGCATATCCTTTGTCACCTATGTTTGCTGCTGCTCTGCTCCATGCACCTTTATCCTAGGATCCAGCCAGGTGGAATAGCCCACGTCTGGGATGTGACAATCTCACGGCTGAGGGAGAAGGAGCACAGGTGGAACCTTGTGTTGGCTCTTAACATCCCTGCTTAGATATAAGGCGCTTGTCATTTCCTGTTTCTTTGGTCAATGCCAATCACGTGGCAGGATGGTATGATCCATCCTCAGAAAGACACTGCACACCACAGGCCTGGGTAGACATTGAGAATCAATTCTTATAAATTGGGGAGCAAATAATAAGGCAACCACATACTTAGAGAATGTGGGTACCCAATTAGATGGTTTCCTGAAAGTGAACATGGGAGCATCCACTGACCTGGCAATGATACTCATAGGAGTGGGCACCACATGTGTGCAGAAATGTTGATAGGAACATATTTAGGATAGAGCGAAAACCCCAGCAACGCAAACAAATTGAATGTCTGTGGACAGGTAAATTAGGACATGTTTACGTAAAGGAATAAAATGCAGCAATTAAAATGAACAAAACTCAGCTATTTGGGACAAATGAATGTGTCCTAGAAATCCTATATAATAATCCTATATAATAAAAGCGTAATATGCAAATAGACCATCCCTTCGGGATGCCTAAGCCATGCCCACCAGCCAATCAGAGTGACTTTATGCAAATTAACCCAGCCAACATGGAGGCTGGCACTCAGGGAGCTGAGTAAACAGGCAGTTTTCATTGCAGCAGGAGTGAAACTGTTTGCGAGCCACCTGGGCATCTCTCCACTCCAGGGAACAACATATTTGCAACATCTTTTCAATCCTAGAAGACTCAGGAGCTGAAGCAAACAGCAGGCCGGGCCTGACTTCTAAGGGAAACGTTTCATTATAGAAGCCAGAGCTGAAGCAGAGAGGAGGTTTCGTTAACTGCCCAGGCCCTGGCTTAAAGGAACAGTGTATCAATTATAGAAGATAAATAAACTCCAGGAACCTGCTTCCAGCCAGCCTTGCTGGGACATTGGGTCAATGGGAGCTGTGGGCAGCCTGAAAGCACCCCTCAGCCCATCACCCAGGCTGGCCACACCCCAATGGGGTGAGGGATGCCACTGGGAGGCTTGGCCAGCCTGCAGACAGCCATCAGCTTCTCACCCAGGCTGGCCAGGTAACCCAAAACCTGAAGGGACTTTGGGCAGTCTGAAAGCCTGAAAACGGCCCTCAGCCCATCACCCAGGCTGGCCACATCCCAATGGGTTGAGGATCCACACTGGGGGGCTTGGCCAGCCTGCAAACAACCATCAGCCCCTCATCCAGGCTGACCAGGCACACCAGCAGGTGGACATCCCCAGAGGAGTCCCAGATTGCGAGAAGGCACAGGTCGGGCTGATGGACCTCCCGAGTGCACAAATTTTTGTGCACTGGGCCCCTAGTATAATATTAAGTGTACTACGCAAGTCTACAGGACTACATAGAGTATGATTCATTTTGTAATTCATTCATATGTGAAGACACTGCAGTAAACATAAAGGAATGATATACCCCAAATTCAAGATGTGGCCACTTTGCGGGAGGAGGGGAGGAAAGTATGGGGATAGGATAGGTGGAGAGAATTTACTGGTAATGTTCTAGCTTTGAGGTTGGGGGGGAGTTGAGGAGGGTCATTTTAATGTTTTAACACAAAATTTTAACTTAAAATTTTTTACGTTTATTCTTTATATTGTCTAGCAGATATTACATTCAAAGTATACTTAGAAAGAATGCAAAGATAACAACTGGAAAAGAAAATAACTTAAAAGCAAGCAAAAGTGATTATGGAAAGGAGCTGTCTTAGAAGAGCCGAGATTCCTAGGAGCAGATTTGAAAAATACATTTTGGAGCAGAGTGCAGGGGCCTGGACAAGCAGGTGGGTGTTGAGTGGGATGGCCCCTCAGGACAGGCCTGTGCAGGGGGCAGCTCAGGTCATCAGGCCTCCTCATCCCTGAGGAGGATGCGTCCTCATTGGCCCCAACATCATGCTCATCAGGACACTCCAGGGGCTGAGCTGCCTGAAGGGACCCTGCATGGGGACGTGAATGTTCCGGGTCTACAAAGAGAAAGCGGCCACTGGGGCTGACCTCAGCGGCTGCTGGGTTTGTCCAACAGGGGTTCTGATTTCACTGTCCGTTGAGAATTTGGTCCTTTCTGGCTGTGTGAAGAAGGCACTGTTTTGGCCTCGTCAAGCGGTAGAGGCCACAACTTCACAGAGGAAGTTGGCCTCTGTGACCACCCCCTGCAACGCCGATCATTCCCAGTGAGGCTGCATTCTCCTGGAAGCTTTCCTGATCTGCTTTCCCATCTCAGGGCAGGAGAGGGAAGCTTCAGGTGGAAGCTTCTCGGAATCTATCAAAGTAACGAGAGCACCTGCCCCAGCTGTCTCCACCTTCCTGGGCAGAGCAGTGCCGTCACTGAGGGAGGCCTGCCTTGCTGTGGGCAGCAGCCCCAGTGGTGTCCAAATCCGTGTTCTCAAAAGGAGGGCGAGAGAAGGGGACTGGGAGGAGCCCGGAGAGGAGTCAGAGCAGAAAGCAGTCCAGCAGTGAGACCCACCCAACCTCTGAGGGAGGGAGGCCTTCGGAACCAGAACTCCCTGCGCCTCCCTGCTCACCTGTGGGGCACCTGCAAAATGTGCCCTCTGCTCCCTGTGGGGGAGGTATGCTTGGAAATCACTGCACATTCAGGCTCATTCAGCTTATTTTAGTTTGGTTGCAAGTAACAGAAACCCAGGGAAAAAATGGAATTTTTTGTCCAGCACATGTATTATTTTTATTTTTAAACATTTATCTTTATTGTTGAAAGTATCACAGATGTCCCTCCTTCCCCCTCATTGACCTCCTCCTCCCACCACTCCCCTCCCCTCCCCAGGACTTCACCCCGCTATTGTCTGTGCCCATGGTGTCCAGTGCATTTAAACAGGAGCAGGTTTAGCTTTGGGTATATCTTGGTCCAGGATTTTTATTTAAAAAATATTTTTATTGATTTCAGAGAGGAAGGGAGAAGGAGAGATAGAAACATCAATGATGAGAGAGAATCCTTGATGGACTGCCTCCTATACACTCCCTAGTGGGGATCGAGCCAGAAACCTGGGCACATGCCCTAACTGGGAATCTAACTGTGACTTCCTGGTTCATAGGTTGATGCTCAACCACTGAGCCACAGTGACTGGGCTGGTCCAGGATTAAAAACAAACAAAGTCACAGAGCCCTCTTTCTCTTTTGACTTCTTGGCTCTACTTTCTGGTGTTGGTTTTATTCTGGGGGGTGGAGGCTTCCTGGTTCCAGGTTCTCCCAGGAGCTCCTGGGCCTCCGTTAAAGTCCACCAGGAATGAAAGCTACTTTGTCCCAGACCCACTAGAAGCCTGAGATTCATTCTGTGGGGGCTGCTTTGGCCACATGCCCCTTCCTAGACAGTGACAATGGCTGGGAATTCAATGCACTGATTGGGGTAGTGAGGTCACATGATCTCCCTGGGGCGGGAGATGGAGTTAGAACCACGTGGATCTTTCGATGGAAAGCAAGGGCTTTGAGGAAGAAGGAAGGGGGATTGGATGCTGAGAGGGTGACTCACAAATGTCCCTTCCTACCTCCCGGTGCTCTAAGGAATGCTGGTCAGCTGAAGGCACCCTTACACTTTAAGGTAAGCCTGGTTCAAATGCCACATTGTGGTAAAGGAGTATTTCCCTTCGGCTGTGTGCCTTTTACATTTATGTTGATTTTTGAATTTTTGAAAAATGTTTATTTTTAACCATGGACATTTTCAAACATACACAAAAGCAGAGCAGCAGCATAATGAATCCACCACCCCAGCCCTGTCGTCCAGCTTCAGGCATGGGGATTTATTGATTTTTGACTTTCAAACGTGTACATAGTTCCATCCTGATCTCTTCCATTGTGGTTCCTTCCAATGTTCGTGGTTGTGTTTAGAAAGAAGCCAGATAAAGATTCAGCTACAGTTTCTTGTGGTTTTATTTTTCCTTTGGATGTAATGCTGTGAGGCAAGGCTCTAATAGGATTCCCCCCAGTATCCAATTTTTCCAGCTCTGCTTATTGAAGTGCCCATTCTGTTGTCACTGGTTTGGGAAGCATCCTTGATTTGATATGAAGGTATGAAGGTCTTGTATGTACCAGCATCTGTTATTGGCTACATATTCCGTTTTATTGACTTGGGGTTATGGAGCCGGGAGTGGGAATTTACGTCAGAGAAGCTGTAGAACTTAAAAACCCAACACAGTACCTAAGTCCCACATCAGATCAATGCAGTCAGAGACTCTGGGGCAGGGTTCCAGGGTCCGATTAGGTGGGCAGTGCCTGAGGGATTCTGACGAGCGGCCAGGCTTAAGAAAGGCTGGGCCAGGTGTCTCTCTGGTGGGCAGCAGATGATGTCGAGGTGGTAGAGGCAGGGGAGGATGGCATATGGGGATGGCAGGGAGACGGGCAGCAGATGCAATGGTGAGGCCCATTGGAGGCTCCTGGGCATCAGAAGCAACATGATCTTTCTTTTTTAAAAAATATATTTTATTGATTTTTTACAGAGAGGAAGGGAGAGGGATAGAGAGTTAGAAACATCAATGAGAGAGAAACATCAATCAGCTGCCTCCTGTACACCTTCTACTGCGAATGTGCCCGCAACCAAGGTACATGCCCTTGACCAGAATCAAACCTGGGACCCTTGAGTCCGCAGGCTGTCACGCTATCTGTTGAGCCAAACCAGTCAGGGCATGATCTTTCTTTAAGAGGAAGAAAAGATAGCCAGCAGCCTGAGAGCCTTTGTGAGTGTGTGTGCGCATGTACTTGCATGTGTTTGTGTTTGTATGTGTTTGAGAGAAAGTGTGGAGGTGGGAGAGAATGGACATATAGATCTCTGTTGCATATGATTATTTGTATTATCATGTATATGCACTTATGTAATTGTGAAAATATGTGTAAGGACATGTATATGCATGTGAGGAAGTATGTATGTATATGTGTGTATCTCTCTGTGTGTGATTGTATGGATCTGTTTGGATGAGTATATATGCCTGTGTATTTGTGTACATGCAAATGTATGTACACATTTTTAAAATGTGTTTATTGTGTGCAGGTCTGTATGAGTGTTAGTGTATATGTGGGGGAATGGGATTAGGTAACGTGCATGTGTTTTGACTATATATATGAGTGTTTTTAAAATTTTTATGTTTTTATTAATTTTAGAGAAAGAGAAAGGGAGAGGAAGAGAGAGAAACATCCATTGGTTGCCTCTTGTAAGTGCCTCGACTGGGGACTGAACCTGCAACATGGGCATATGCCCTGACTGGGAGTCAAACCGGACACCTCTCAGTGCATAAGATGATGCTTAACCGATTGGGCCACACTGCCCGGGGTATGGCGTTTATTTTAGTATAAACATGTGTATGTATATGGTTGTGTACATGTATGTGGGTCTGTGCATGTGTGTATGAGTATATATAAGTAGGCATGAATATTTCTGTATGTGCACATTTGCTATGGGTTGAATGTTTGTGTCCCCACACATTCATATATTGAAGCCCTAACCCCTCAATGTGATGGTAACTAGAGGTGACATAATTGGGAGGGTAGAAGCCATGAGGGTGGGGTGCTCATGATGGAATTAGTGCTCTTATAAAAAGGGAAGAAACGAGAGAGCTGTCTCTCTATCCTGTGTGGATGGAGCTAGAAGGTGGCTGTTTATAAGCCAGGAAGACGGTCCTCACCAGACACTGAATCTGCCAGCACCTCCAAAATTGTGAGAAACAATAGGTTGTCCAAGCAGCTTGTCTATGGTATTTGCAATAGCAGCCTGAGCTATGACAACATAGTTGTGTATTTATGTATGCATGTAGGCAGGCGTTTGTATACATGTATAAGTGTGTGCAAGGTGTGCATGTGAGAGAGTACATATATTTGTGTCTGTATGTGTGAGTATATAGACATGTGTGCATTGGTGCATTTGTGCTGTGTATCTGCAAGTGTGCATATGTACACACGTGCTTTTGTATTTGCATGGGTGCATGTGAGAGAGAATGTACAAGTGTGGGAGTATGTGATTATGAGTGCTAATATGTGAATATATGTTTGACTACATATGGGTGTTAGTTTAAGCACCAGTCCATATTGTTGTGTATATCTGTGTGCATGGGTGTATGCATGGATATGAGTGTGTTTATGACTTTATGTAGGTAGAAATGCATGTTTGTGTATATGTATACATGTGCCTATTTGTATACATTTATGTGTGCACATGTGGGAGAGGATGTGGGTATGAGTGTATATGTGTATGGAATCCTGTGGATATGTGGTGCACGTGTGGTAGTCTGCATGTGTGTGCATGTGTCTCTGTGTGTGGCTATGTGCATGGGTGAGTGGGTGAGTGTGTGTGCAGTGGGGTCCTGGGCTGTGGAGCTGGGGGCCTCTCCTTTGCTCCTGACAGATGGCCCAGCAAATGAAGCCCTCCCTGCCACCTGCCTGCTTATGCCTACCCCCTGGTTTCCTTTCCCCAGTCCTGCTGCTGCCCCTGTGGCTGCTTCCGCCCTCACTCACTCCCTCTGACATTTGCTCCCCTTGGATGGTGGAGGGGGTTGATGGGGGAAGGATAGATCTGGCAAATGAGGCAGGCTTGGCTTGAGCCCACTATGGCAGGGCCAAGAGGCAGGCAGGGCAGAGGGAGAGAGAGAGAGAGATAGAGAGAGAGAGAGGGAGGTTACCATGGCAGGGAGGCAAACCCCAGCAGCCCTTGCCACAGCCTGGTCTCCATCTGCAGGGTGGGCAGGCAGCCCAGGTAGAAGGGCCTGTGCTTTGCAGACAAAAATGCCAGATGGTGGGGATTTGGGGAAGAGGCTCCTCACAGCCTGGCTGCCAAGGGCAAGGAGGTTTCTGGGGCCTGGAGAATGGGCTGGGAGTGCCTGGTGCTGGGTGTGTGTGTGTGTGTGTGTGTGTGTGTGTGTGTGTGTGTGTAGGGGAGACTTGTTTTTGTGTATTACAGGATGTATTTCCCCTTTGGATTTCTATCAGTTTGCTAAACGATTTGCTCATGAAGCTCTAGATTTCTTGATATCAGGAGTGTTCCCCTAAGGAAGTCTCACTTTTTTTTAACAGAAAAGTTGTATGACAAGCTGCAGAAGAGGTACCAAGCAGGGCGATGTTTAGATTGGGTGTCTCACTGGCAAGTGAACCGTAGGGGTGTGGCGGGCAGCTGGACTCTCAAATGGGTTCACTTGCTGTTGGTTGAGTTTCTGGTTCTGTTTTTCAGTGCAGGAGGTTGACCTGAGCAGATCCACCGAGCTGGCCGTGTTCTGCTGGGAAACGGGAAGCTGGCTCAGGTGGGGGCTCAGATGGCCCTGTCCCTCCGCCTGTGGAGGCCACGCCAATGTGCCTGTCTCACCAGGGATGACCTGTGTGCGCAGCACAACTGCGGGTGGAGGCATTTTTTTCCTATTAGAGCTGGGAAATGATGAGGAGAAGGGAGATTTTATGGGAGTGCAATGTCTCCTGGCCCTCGTATAGCCTAAGCACCAACGTCCTCACAGCGGGTGGTGCTAGGGTGTCCTGGAAACAATGGGTGGCCCAGAGCTGCTGTGGAAACAGGTGGCTGTCTCCACAGCCTCGGGCCTCCGGCCTCCATTTCCTTGTCAGCAGGCTCAGAGACCCCTCATGGCTTCGTGCTGAAGAAATTCCAAATTCCTGGCCAGGCATTGCCCACCGCAGGCACAGCCCCCTTCCCAGGGCACCCTCTCTAGGGTTCATCGGTCACCACAGCTTTTGTAACTTGCTCTAGGCTCTAAATACTACTCACTTTTTTAAAAGCAGGACAGTATTTACTAACAAGCTATAAAAGCAGTGCCGCGTGAGACAGAGTGGGATGGGCCAGCTCTCCGCCAGGGCTCCGCCAAGGGGGCCCTCTCGCTCCTCTTCCCGCTCAAATCTCACGCTCCTTCCAGGCCCCGCTAAAATGTCGCTTCCTCCTTCCCTCCTCTGTGCTCCCCAAACCAAATGAGGGCACAGTTAGCCGGGAGGAAATGGGCAGTGGACACTGAGCAAGCATCTCACCATGTTGACCACTAACGGTGAGAGCAGAGCTCAAGGCTGACTCCAGATTGCGGCCCTTCTTGGGGGTGACTTTCAGCCACCTGATGGAGGCATGGGTGGGTGCTGGGGTGGAGAGAGCGACTTCACTATTGCACATGTAACTCAGATGTCACCTTGAATTACTCTGACTGTCAAGATCTGGATAAGATTTCCTGGGACCCAGGTTCCTTGAACCTGGAATGGATGTGTTAACAGCAAATGTGACCCAAGAGTTCTAAAAATTCCTGGCTGGCTCCTGGACACCTCTGACTCTGAGCTTCTGCTGCATTAGTTTAGTCTAGTGATGACTTAGGGACCTCGAGCATGCTGTTCCTGCCCAGAAACACGGGGAGCAGATGGAGAATCCATCTCTTTTTTTGCTGCTCTACCCTCGCTATACAACACACAGACACACACAGATGCACATACACACAGTCACACATTAGACAGACACACATGCACACACACAAACATATGCAGACAGACACACGGACACACATGCACACACAGACATATACGTAGACACAAATAGACACACAGAGAGATACATACATAGATACAGACAGACAGACTGAGACACACACACCCCGTTCTTTGATGGCATTTGTGTGTGTAGAAGAAGGCCTCACTGAAGGTTTGGAAAAAGGAGTGGTTCATAGTGCAAACACACAAACAACTAGGTTAGATGTTTCTTCCTTTTTAAAAATGTCCCTTGACTATTTACAAAACTTGGTTTCTAGCCTCCTACCATGTTACTTGGTCCTCCTCCTTTTGCTCTCTCTGTCTCTCTGTCTGTCTCTCTCTCTCTCCCTCAACCCTTTCCATTTCTTGGGAAGAGCAAATACTCTGGGGTAGCTGACAGCCCTGGGATGCACCCTGCTGCCTTTTGGTGGTTGATGGTGGGCATCTGCTTTGATTGGCATCTCATTGGGACTTGGCATTGTAGTTTTGGGTTTAAGACAATACCTCGTTGTTAACTGTTTTGAATATTTCCCCCATTTAACTCCAGACTCAGTTTGGGGCTCCCCAGTGCACGTCAATGACTTGAATTTGGGAGCCCTTTCCAGGCTCTGTCTGCCTGTTAAGGGAGGAGGAACTCTTTTATTTTGTTAGGTGTGGTGTGTTGAGTTTGTGGAGTCCCCATAAGTTACATCCACGTCCCCCTCACCCAGCCACTCCTAGGAGCAATCCGACTGCAGTGCGGAGAGAGGATGCCCTCCTGGACCCACCCTACTCAACGCAAGTGGCTGGGAGCAAGCTTGTTTCTTAGACAGGGTGGGGGTGGGAGTGGGGGAGCACCACAAATCCTCCATGGAAAATAAAAAGGTCAAATGGTTTTAATTCATCTGCACAATTCACTGGGCTAAAAGCACAGCCTGAAATGGCTTTTTGATTGAGAGAAAATGCTTCATTAATCTTGGCCCTCTCATTTGAGAGTATGGGGAATGGAGACTAATGGCTGACATTCCAGTGTCTCACGGTGGGACATAAACTTGCAGCCACTGTGGAGAATTACAGGAGAGGAAAAGCGAGTGGGACAGGGAGATGACAGATAGACTGATGCATGGTGGTGGTGGGGAGGTAGGTGTGCATGAATCCTTTGCTAGAAATATTACCTATTTTTTAAAAATATATTTTATTGATTTTTTACAGAGATGAAGGGAGAAGGATAGAGAGCTAGAAACATCGATGAGAGTGAAACATCGATCAGCTGCCTGCTGCATACCCCCCACCGGGGATGTGCCCGCAACTAAGGTACATGCCCTTGATCGGAATCGAACCTGGGACCCTTCGGTCTGCAGGCTGATGCTCTATCCACTGAGCCAAACCAATCAGGGCGAAATATTACCTATTAATTCAATGTTATAAATCATTCTAGAGACAGCACTCTGGGAGTCAGGGATCCTGGATTCAAGTCTGGCTCCTCCATTGCCTGGCTTGGTGACTGGAACAGGTTGGTACCCCTGTCTGTAAAATGCAGGGAGGGAGTGAAGGTGCTTGATGATTTCTCAGATCCATCTCAGTGTTAAGATGCTTGACTCTTTATTGAGTACCTGTGACAGACACACTGGGCTAGGCATTGTAGACTTGGGTTTAAGGCAATGCCTTTGCCTTTGTGGGGAAGCCATACCTGCTCGTGAGATCAAATGGCAAAGAGACCAATGTGAAGATGTCAGAAGGTTTACACTCTTTTAGCATGTAAGTACACATGCAGGCAGTACTCTAGGTGGGGCAGGGTGGGGGGGGAAGGGAGGGACACAGTCCTTTGTGTGCTGGGGTGTGCAAAGGATTATGGAAGTCTTCCCAGAGGAAGGGGGCCTTATTTTTATTTTTTAAATTTTGTTTTATTGCTTAAAGTATTACAAAGAGTGTTAAATAAGTCTCCATTTCCCCCCCTTGACCTTCCTCCCTCCTCCCCTACCCCCAGTGTCTTGTGTCCATTGATTATGCTTATATGCATGCATACAAGTCCTTCAGTTGATCTAACTCCCCCTCAACCCTCCCGAGCCTTCCAGCTGTAGTTTGACAGTCTGTTCAATGCTGTTCTGCCTCTGTATCTGTTTATGTTTATAAATTTATAATGTTCTTTATTATCCATAAATAAGTGAGATCATGTGGTATTTTTTTTTCCATTGACTGGCTTATTTCACTTAGCATAATGCTCTCCAGTTCCATCCATGCTGCTGCAAATGGTAAGAATTCCTTCTTTTTTACAGCAGCATAGTATTCCATTGTGTAGATGTACCACAGGTTTTTAATCCATTCATCTGCTGATGGGCACTTAGGCTGTTTCCAAATCTTAGCTATGGTAAATTGTGCTGCTATGAACATAGGGGTGCATATATCCTTTCTGATTGGTGTTTCTGGTTTCTTGGGATATATTCCCAGAAGTGGGATTGTAGGGTCAAATGGGAGTTCCATTTTTAATTTTTTGAGGAAACTCCATACTGTCCTCCATAGTGGCTGCACCAGTCTGCATTCCCACCAGCAGTGCAGGAAAGTTCCTTTCTCTCCACATCCTCCAGCACTTGTCATTTGTTGATTTGTTGATGATAGCCATTCTGACAGGTGTGGGATGATACCTCATTGTTGTTTTGATTTGCATCTCTCAGATGAGTAGTGACTTTGAGC
>PVJC01035326.1:0-18469 GCA_004026665.1 Murina feae
TACTGTGAGGTACCTCTCTGCAGACTGCTATATTGCAAAATAAACAAACACTATATTTTTAGGGCACCACCTGCAGCAAGCAGCTGTACCAAACAGAGCAGAACCACGAAGGATGTGATTTGTTCCACTTAACTTGAAGCCTTGAGGTTTGAGATGAGAGGGAGGAGAAGGTTCTATGTATACAACCCACACATCCGCAATTTAAACGGAAGCTGATTTCCTTTCAGATTGGAATTGAGGTATCATTAGATCTCTCCTCCTTTCCCACCCCACAACCTCTGATTGAAAACAATTCTATTATTGGGGTTATAACTGTTAACTGAGAAAATCATTTTTCTCTACCAATAAACTTCCTTTTTCATTCAAGGGCAATTTTCTCTCCTAGCAACCTATACTTAAATGCCAACATCTGCTAGATCTAAGCTGCATATAAAATGGTGTCTGGCATTTACATGATGCCAATGACATGATTAGAGAAACTCATATACTTGGCTTACATAGCATTTTCTCCTATCTTATAGCTTACATCTATTCCAGTCCGCTTCAGGGTCTGTCTGCCTCTCTAAATGTGCCACACAAGTCCGAAATACTCTGAAAACTGAACTTTTAGCTCTTACTCTGATTGACAGCCAGTTCTTGAATTAATTCCTACCTTTCCAGACACTAAATAAGTGTAATTCATCAGAATAATATGCACCATTCCTGTATTGTCTGAGTACCTAGAATTGTGAGGCTAATACAAGGGATATTTTAAGTACTTGTTTTTCCCCCTAGATTTAAAAATCTCATTCTCTTAATGGTTATTGATTCTGACCTCACAAACCAACGTCTCCATTTCATTTTGAGTTCTTCCAGGTGAGCTGGGATAAACATAATTAAGTTATAGATGACTCGAGGCCATTCAAGTAGTTACACATTGAGGTCATCTTAAGTACAGAGAGGGACAGTTGCCTTGAATAGTTGACTGGCCACCAAGAACCATACAATGCTTTTCCTTGACAATGAACACTTTTTAAAAAGAGAGAAGAATGGTTTAAATATTTAAGAGATGTACTAGAAATCTTTCTTTATGCCTGTACCACTGCCTAGATTTTTCATCTGAAGGAGGAAAGTTCTTTGACCATCATTTTGTGTCTCATTAACACTTTTGCTCTCAGACTCAGAGAGGTGCGGTGAAGGAATTACAAATATGCAATGATGCATGGCTCCAGCTAATAAAGGAAATCAAATCATTTGAGCCAGGAAACCAAGGTTCCTCCATTATTTTTACTTTCATTATTAAGACGATGGTTTCTAGAATATTGGGCACAAAATAAATTCCTGCCAAATAGTCTCCAGGAGTATTGAATGTAAGAATTGCTTTCATCTCTTTCACCTTTTATCACATTTTTAAAAAAAAATTGTCTGGGAAAAAGCTTCCACACTTGGTTTTGCTAAGTTATGTCCATTTCTGATTCCTTGTCAATCAATCAAGTCTCTACTTTTTGACTATGGTACAGTGCTGTTTAACTGCATGTCATTGAAACTTTGGAAAAAGGGGAATTTCTTTAGTTCCGAATAACAAAAGAGAACCTTTAGTCAGAGCATCATGTCCCAAAAGAATGAGTCTGTTAGATGGATCTTTAGTGGTTAATTATAGTACACCGAATGTTCTTCAGGACTCTCTGGGAAATGTTAAAAGAGAAGAGTGAGTCTGTCCGTTAGTGAGTGGGGAATAAGCGGGAGGACTGAGTGAAGTAGGTATAACTGGACAGTGAATAAGGCTAAGGAAAAGTGGGTGGCAAAGGAGCAGATTGACCATTTCAGATGACTGAAACACTTTGTGAAGGCTACAGAGACAAACGTTCAGTATCTTCTCTAAGCCTCAGTTTCCTCACCTTCAACTGGCATAACAATACTGTCCACTCATTTGTGTGTATGGGAAAAACACATAACCTGAAATCTACCTTCTTAATAACCTTGTAATTGAACAACACAATGTTTTAACTACACGTACATTGTTGTACAGCAGACCTTAGAACTCTTTCATCTTGCTGGATGGAAAGTTGGTACCTGCAGAATAGTGATTTCCAATTTCTCCCTCCCCCAAGCCAGTGGCAGCACCATTCTTGCTCCTTCTGTCAGTATGACTGTTCTGGGTACCTCAAACAAGGGAAGTAATCAGCATTTGTCTTTCTGTGACTGTTATCCATATCAGTTAGCATAATGTCCTGACAGCTCATTTATGCTGTCACATATGAAAGGATGTTCTTCTTTTAAGGCTGAGTAGTATTCCACTATAGATATATATTAGATTTTCTTAATCTGTGCATCTGTCAATGGGCATTTATGTTGTTTTACACTTCTTGGCTGTTGTGAACATAGAATGACAAATATATTTTAGAAATCCTGTTTTAAATTCTTTGGAGTAAATAGGCAAAAGTGGGATGTCTGGATTATGTAGTTCTATTTTTAATTTTTCAAGAATCTTCCATACTATTTTCCATTATGGCTGTACCATTTTCCATTTTCAGTGGCAGAACACAAGGATTCCGATTTATCCACCTCCTTACCAACACTCTATTTTTAAGATTTATTTATATTTTTATAATAGCCACATTGACAGTTAGGAGGTGATATCTTACTCTGACTTTATAGTTCCTTAATGATTAGTGACACTGAGCATTTTTTTCATATTCCTCTTAGTCATTTGTATGTCTTCTTTGAAGAAATGTCTATTCAAATATTTTACTTTTTTTTTTTGCTGTTAAGTTGTAGGTGTTCCTCATGTATTTTAGAAAGTAACTCCTTATCAGATAT
Source organism: Murina feae (assembly GCA_004026665.1). Lineage (NCBI taxonomy): Eukaryota > Metazoa > Chordata > Mammalia > Chiroptera > Vespertilionidae > Murina > Murina feae. Next base: position 2,800 of record PVJC01035326.1, read on the forward strand.
ATGGTTTGCAAATGTTTTCTCTTATTACATAAATTGCTTTTTTACTCTGTTAATGCTTCCTTTGCTGTGCAGAAGCTTTTTCCTTGGGTATGGTCCTGCTTGTCTACATTTGCTTTTGTGGCCTGTATTTCAGTGTCATTTACTAGAAATCATGCCAAGATCAATGTTATAAAGTGTTCCCCTTATGTTTTCTTTTAGGAGCTTTGTGGTTTCAGGTCATATGTTTAAGTTTTTAATCTGTTTTTAGGTGTTTTTTGTTATTGTTTTTACTTTTTAAACTTTCTTATTTTGGATTTCTTGAATTTTAAATTCATTTTTATTCTGTAATCTTGGGAAGTCATAGTTTCTATTTTGCTTTTATTAGTAGTTAGCACTGCATTCTGCCCTATATCCTTACCAAAGATATGTATAGTAAGTATGTTTAGGATTGTCCTGAATAATGCAAGACACTTATAGTGCTTCAAGTTCCCCAAAACACCCTAGTTTTCTATATTTCGTGATTGGCTTGCTAGGATTTTATATCTACTTTAATTTTGTCACTCTCTTAATTTACTATTACTTTCTTGTTTTTAATTCTTTATGTTTTCCCCCGTGTTTTGAACTCTTTTCTTCTATGGCTTCTTGGTATTCCATTCTGGAACCCGGTCCTAGGCCACAGCCCTACATTCTTTCCAAATCTTTGTATTGATTCTAGTTGTGTATCATTTTGTTAACACTGTAAGAAATATGGCCTAGAGCTTTATTTATTTTCAAGGCCAACTACAAAGAAGTAGAAATTAGTTTTAATAAAGGTCCCCTTTTCATCCTTTCTACCTAAACACTAAGAATAGCATCTTGTTTGATATAGGTCATATCACTTAACTGTCTTCTAATTCCTTTGTGGGGGGATATTATTTAAAAAATAAATAACACCTCTTGGAATATTGTATTGATATTTTTTTAGATAAATGTCTTTGTGGCCCTTGGTCTATGCTTGTATAGAATGATACAGTTTTCAAAGAGAGTAAGTTTGTTATCGTCGTTCCATTCTGATTACTGTGTATCTGGCCAAAGAAAACGTTTGTATATGTTCTGTTGCAATTGATAGGAATAGAGAGTGGAGATTGGGATATATGGACACAGAGAAAAAGAATGCCTGGAAAATCTATAATTGGATATAATTTAGGATCCTCCTAGTTTCTTTTACATGTGAGAAAAATCTTCTGTGTTTCTTTTAATTCTACCCTTCTAAGCACCTTCACCTATAAGCAGGTGAGAAACCAGAAATAGAAATGAAAGCTACAGAGATCATTGAAATTCAGGCTTTGAATTGTGAGCACCAGTGAAGCAGACAAACTTACAGGAAAGAGAAACTAGTGAAAGAAAGGAACAGAGGCAGGAGAATAATGATATAGGAAAGACAGGAGAAATGTCAGAGAAATGTAGAGGAGAACAAATACTGGGGAAAAATATAATATGCATTTCCCTCAAGGAAGCTAAGGTTACTTCAAGTTCCAAATACGCATACATGATCAGTGACAATAAATATACATAGTCAGTGACACACCTAAATGGAATGGTGCACAGATTCAGAGAACAAATTATTATGAAATAGCTAATCATTAAAGAGCTAGAGAGCTATGATGATTAGTATCATTAAGGAGCCAGATACTTAATGACTAGTATCCTGTGCAGGATGGAAGTCAGAAATCTTCAAGAAGACTGTTTGGAAGATGTGCTGACACCATATACTTGAAAGTGGTCGAAGTTTTAATTTGTTTATTTTGCAGATCCACAAAAAGATCCCAATGTTTGACTAGGGGCATAAACATTAAAAATCTTAATAAAAGATTTCAGCTACAATTTCAACTTTTTGATTATGTGGTATGAAGTTCTTATAACAGAGGCCAATATCATTTTAAGAACTCACAACCATAGGATATAATTAGGTCAACTCAGTACTAAGTCTAGAGAAGAATTGTGTAAGCAGAATCATATTTAAAGTCATCGCAGTCCAGGGAGAAAAATACTCTCAATACCTGTGATAAAATACAAACTAAATTTGCTGACTGGGGTAACATTCTGCTCCTTGATATGGTACAGTTTTAAGGCCAGTGTGAATAATGTTCTGTAATATATATTCTAACTTAAAACCGTGACCATCAGGATCATGAACTGAATAGAACAATGCTTTTCTTAAAATGTTTATGAGGCGACATTAATGCAAATTTCCCAATCACTGCACACAGGGAAGGCCCAGCTAAAAGGATTCCCTCGGCTTCACTTGGGTCCTGCATTTGACGTATCAAACCAGCATCTGCCAAGGAAGTGGCTCCCACAGAGCTATCCTGTCGAGCTTCCAAAGTTGTGGGTGTTGATAAGTATTGACTGTGCAGCCAGCATATGTCATGATAAATTTTCAACCCTCTACGTAAAGAGAAAACACACTGTTCTCTGATCAAAATCAGGCCTGATTTCCCTTCCACCCTCTTCCTCAGGCACATTGGGGAACAAACATAAGTAAATACTTGACAGGTGTAGTAGCACCGGTGTCATTCACTGCAAGTGTTAATTCGCTGCTGCAGTCATATCCTATTAGCAGAAGAAAGGGTTCACATGCTCCCATCCCTTTCATTGTAGACACAGAGGAGGGAACGCCTGTTCCTGAAAGCGATAGAAACGCCTAGGTATTTCCATGTGGGCCCAAAGGGGACTTTTTAATGAGACTTCTCTACATCTCCCTGTGCCTCCTACAGGCTGTGTTTAATGAAATTATCTCTTTATCAAGACTTGAATCGCTTTGCCATTTCTGTGCTGCCCACATACCATTATCTCCTCCGTTCAGAGAAGCTACTGTTCTTGCATCGGCTTTACTGGAAGAAGGGAGTTGGGTCGTGCATCCCCCAAGCAGGCTCCACGCGAAGGGCCCATGGGGAACAGTCAGTGGGGGCTGAGCAGCGTGCGCACACCTACTGGATCCCCCTCCTGCTTTAAGCATGTGAAAAGCCAATACCAGACTCGATTCGGTCACTCGAGCTTACACACTATCTTCAAAAGCAGAGACGAAAAGGGCAGCTGTTCTTACGCACAGCAAGTGGGAAAAGCACGAGGCTGAGGGAGCCAATCCAGGGCTTGGCAGCCAATGGCAAAGCCCAGATGGTTCTGGCTGGTGTGCGTGGGACTCTGAGAGTGCTGGGACAGTCGCAGCTCCCTGGAACCCGGTCAAAATCACTGCATTTTTAAAGGAGAATGGGTTCTTTACAGGTGAGTTCATGTTAGAAACGGGTAAAGTTTCAAAGCAATAGAAACATAAAAGCCTAACAAATTAGGAGAGAGCATTTATACTATGAAATATTTTTCTTTCTCGAGTATTAAAGGTTTGTTTCCTTCGTGATGTAAAGTGATTCAAGTTCAGGAATACACCAATTCCATAAAATTGGTTACACCTGCAATCTGATAGCATCCCAGGCAATAAGAAAAGAACTATATCTCTGCTTGAAATTTCGTTTGCATGAATCTGTTGAAAAGATTTCATAGTCTTTAAACTATAAAGTAGCAGTCAGCAGCCTAATTACCTGTAGTGGAGATCCCTTAGCACTGGGTTTCTCAAAGTCTGGTCCCTGCACCTGGACCATCAGCACTGTCTGGGCACTTATTACAGATGCGAGTTCTCAGGCCCCACCCAGACCTCTAAACCAGAAACTTTGTGATGGGACCCAGTAATCTGACTCACAGTGATTCTAACGCACAACAAAATTTGACAACCGCTGCCTTCATTAGCCAAAGTACATTTTTCATAGCAGGTCCCATAAAATATTACTTTAAAATATTTGAGGGGAGGATAAATAAATAGAAATTTCATAAAACAAATAAAGAAACCGTTGAAGAGAATCTGGAATGAAAATCTGACACATCTAATCTTTGCAATGGGTTTCTTTCAGCCAAGAGGTTGAAAAATATAAGTTCCTTAGTCTAATACGAAAGGAAGGAAGGAAGGAAGGAAGGAAGGAAGGAAGGAAGGAAGGAAGGAAGGAAGGAAGGAAGGAAGGGTTATTTTTGGTGCTGGGAATGTGTAGTTGACAGCCATAGTTTAATCTAGCCACTTTCCACAGTATGCCTGCTAGCATGAAATTGATTTTTTATCCAGGAAATTAACATGAATATTTATTGACATAAGTGAAGACTATATTAGTACAGCTAAGTGTGATGGTAGATTTAATAAAAACATTTTAATTTTGTCTTATCTGAAATATATGAATAGGTAAATAGAAATTTTGTTTTATTTTTGTGTGCATTGGTTTTTTTTTACTCTAGCAGTCCTATATAATAAAAGGGTAATATGCAAATTGACCCTAACAGCAGAACGACTAGGAACGACTATGACACACACTGATCACCAGAGAGCAGAAGCTCAATTCAGGAGATGCCCCCTGGTGGTCAGTGCACTCCCACACGGGGAGCTCTGCTCAGCCACAAGCCAGGCTGCCAGCTGCCAGCACAGCAGTGGTGGTGGGAGCCTCTCCCGCCTCCTCAGCAGTGCTACGGATATCTGACTGCAGCTTTGGCCTGCTCCCCACTGCTAAATGGACAACCCCCGAGGGCTCCCAGGCTGCCAGAGGGATGTCTGACTGCCAGCTTAGGCCCTATCCCCCAGGGAACAGGCCTAAGCCAGCAGGTGGACATCCCCCAAGGGGTCCCAAACTGTGAGAGGGCACAGGCCAGGCTGAGGGACCCCCCCACACACACAAGTGCACAAATTTTTGTGCACTGGGCCTCTAGTACTTTTATAATATACAATAAGGGCCCTTCAACCTCCTCTCCTTCTGCCCATTTTTGGACACTGTTTTTTTCAGGGGTGCATGGAAGGACTGTTCTCTATTTCTCTTAATGTGTTCATTTGACTTTGACCAGGTTAATAGGATTTACTGCTACAGTCGCCTGCTCAGGAAAAACAAATTGTTATTATGGACAGCACCCTGTGATCTTTTTGGAATTAGTAAATTGCCCACTCTGTCCCTGCTTCTGAAAATAATTTAGTCTCAGGAGGTTTAGCTACATACACATATCAGAGATGTGGACCAGCACAGACATCCAGCCTCCTAAATTCCCTGATGGGTTTCTTGGGGCAAGTCTAATCTTATCTGAACAATGAAATGAGTTTCCGATGAATATAAATATTCCATCACCACCTTGTAAATACTTTGGGTATAGCCCCACTTATTCACTTGCTTTTTGAGACTTTTAGAGGGTGAAGCATAGTTCCGGGCATCCACGAAGGAAAGTAGTCCCCTCCTGATAGCAGGGGCCCAGTCCATGTCCATCCTAAACCCAGAGCCTAGAGGATTCTGGGCAATCTTTCTTGTGACTCAAGAGAGAATAGATTTCCAGAAGCCTATGACACATTTAAAAAACACCATGTTAGAATCACAGCAAACAGAAAATAGAATGGAGATAAATGGTGCCATAATTAGAAGGCTCATAGAACATACGGGGACCAAATACTTGGTTTCACTTCAGAGTTTTCCCTGTGTCCTATGCCCTATCCACGAGTTACCTCCAGTTCCACGAGACCTGTGGGATTGCAAATATGCACCCATGCATGCTGTCTTCTGAGGTAGATAATCAGAGGGTTAAATGGATAGCAAGCCTTTCTTATGCCACTGTCACATGAATCCAAATAAATCCCTAGTAACAGAAATAAACACTGTACTCTCTGTGTCACCCCAACAAGTAAATTGCTGAAACTATCCCATTTTTAGATCTCTTCTTGAGACTCAAAGAAGTTGTTTGTATATAAATACATGTTGTTTCATGCACTTGATTATATCTCCGAACAAAAAGTTAAAGAACTGTTTTATGCAGGAAAATAACCAGCAGTGGTGGTATAAGTCAGGATTAAAATAACAGAATTCAGGAGCCTCTTCAGCAGTGGGAACTAGCAGATTTATTGAGGCTGTTGTGATTTCATTGTCATTTTCATGAATGTGGGTTCCAAATGAGCTCACTTGGGACTTAGTAAGTGTGTGCCTCAGTAAGCAAAGAAAGCTTAAAACAGTCAATAGAAAGGAATCTTTTCTATTGACTCACTGCATGACCTTTAATGACTTATGTTTCTATCACCTCTGTCACTTCTGTTATAAACTAGAAATCATAATATTAATTAGTTTTTTCCCAGGGTATTCTTACACCTTGAAAAAATGTTTAAAGTATAGTAAACTCACTAAAAGACTAATAGAACACATATCCTGAGCTTCTGTAGAATCTCTAGGCCTTACAGTGGCCAAAACAAATTGACTAGATTTTCAGAATGCAAAGGTAACTGGTCAAAAGCAATAAATATAGCAAAAATGATGGCAGAATGAGGTGTGGGAATCAGATGAAGAATAAAGGGGAAACGTTTCCTGTGGATAAGTATACTTCAATTAATTAAATGGTGGTATTTCTGGCTGAATCCTTGGTTACTCAATAGATTTTTTAATCTAGTGGTTCATTAAACCTCTAATACCTAGTATAGATCCTGAGTTTTTAGCTCATACTTTGTTGCATCATATGAAATATTTCTTATTTTTATATTGCAGTCTATAATTACACTTTTGCCTCTTTATTACACTAGAGCTCTCCTCAATGATGAACATGGCACTGTGCTACTTACTCTGCATATGCAATGCCTTTATGAACTCCAGCGGAAACCAAGGCAGGATTTCAGGTCTGCAAAATAAATGCAGGTTAACAGGCATTTGTCACTTCTATCGACTGCACTAACTTTTCCTACCTATAATGTTTCTACCCCAAATAGCTAGCTTTCGTTATTCCTACAAAGCATGCAGATGGTACTATTTCTGTTGTACACTAACAGAGATCAGTAAAAGTATTTTTGAAAGTACTTCCTCTGGGAAGAACCCAGGCCTTCATGTAGTCCTTCTCTTAACATTCCTGGATCTCACTTACTGGCAGAACATGCACTTGTGACCTGCCTCCCCAGCTGGTCAGCCTCAATGACCTGGAAATGGTACGTGTGTGTCCTCCTCTCAGAAGTCTTAGGTCGGTGGGGCTGCGCCACCTCTGACTTGGTTGAAAGGACACCTGGGACTGAACAGGTAAAGAAATATGAAGCAAATACACAGAGATAGATGGACTAAGACTGTCATAAATGTAGATTTACTCAGTTATAATTTTCACAAGCTCCAGGTGATTTCTGTTTTGTTTGTTTGTCTGTTTGTTTGTTGTAGCTTCACTCACCTCAGGAAGTGCCAGGGGACCTTGAGACAGAAGAGAGAGATGCATCTGGCTTTTGTGGAGTCCAGTCTGCTTTTCGGGCACTTCAGAGATTTGTGCTACAAGAAAGCAATTAGCTTCTTGAGTCGAGGGTGCCATTTAGAATATCTAAACTACTGTGCTTCATCATAAAATTGACCTTTTTAATTTTTTATGTCGGAAATTTCCACTAAAACTGTGAGCATAAAAAGTATAGCTCCAGGGAGAGTCTGAAAGGCATGGGAAGGAGTCACGAAAGGCTGAGTGGCCCTGAAGAGAAGTTGAAATCATCGCCTCTTGGTTGTAATAAACACCATGTCATGGGGTAACATGTGCTTAATTTTTAAATAATTGGTATCATTAAGTAACATAACAATGACATAGCAACACCAGATCTGTGTAAGAAGTAGGCAGACAGTATATCTTGGATTTACAGCCAACTTACAATCATGCTGGATAATTGCTTTGCTCTCTAAAAAAGAGGTCCTTTTCTCATTATTTTTGACTGTCATTCCTCTGTTGTAATCATCTTAATGTGATAGTAATTTATGGACTGTATTTTTCAAAGCTGTATCAGATGTGCCATTTTAATTTTCCTGTCCAACTGCAATGTTTCAGCAGAAATTTAAAAAATGTTGTTTTCAATAGGAAAAAAAAAAAGAAAGGGAAGTTAGAAACAGAAGAACCGAATTGCTACAGGAGGTCATCAGAGTCATCCATGCAGTCCACAGTTATGTCGCTGCAGGTAACAACATAGCATATTTTTTAGGGGAGTGCAGGATAAAGATTGAGCATTAAATTATCTAAATCCAATCCCTGCAGTTTCACTTATTAACTATATGACATGAGGCAACTTTAATATATATATATATATATAATTGATTTTTTTAACAGAGAGAAAGGGAAAGGGATAGAGAGTTAGAAATAATGATGAGAGAGAAACATCAATCAGCTGCCTCCTGCATACCCCTACTGGGGTCGTGCCTGCAACCATGGTACATGCCCTTGACCGGAATTGAACCTGGGACCCTTGAGTCCACAGGCCGATGCTCTGTCCACTGAGCCAAACCGGTTAGGGCCAGGCAACTTTTTTAACCTTTGGTGCTTTCCACATCCCAATCTGTAAAATGAGAATACAACCTAGGTAGATATAATTGTGTATTGACTCAAAGCTTTGTAGCTTAATGTGATAACTTATCTCTCAGAGTTTTATGGGTTGACTAGCTCAGCCTAGAAGGTTCTGCCATCATCATCTCAGTCAGATGATGGCAGGGCTTGGAGCTGCAGTCACCTAGACTGGGTATCCAAGGTGGCTCACTCAGATGAGTGGCAGTTGGTGCCAGCTGCCACTGGGGACTCAACTGGGAGGTGAACCAGAGTGCCTAGCTATAGCCTTTCCATGTACCTTGGCCATCTCATAACATCACAGCTCAGTTTGGAGGAGGAGAGTATTCCTAAAGAGCCTCTTAGAGATCCAAGAGGAAATGTCAAGGTTTCTGGAAGTCTCACATTCATGAGGAAAGAACTAGACTCCATCTCCTGAGGGGGTGGGGCAGGTGGTAAGAAACCACGTGGTAGAAGGACAGGCGGGATAATAGAGATCATTGCAAATATAATTGGTAAATAAAATCTCCACTAGGCTGACAATTATAGTATCTGCATCATAAGGTTTGGGGGAGAAGCATATGAGTTAGTAATAATAGTCACATATTTAGAACAATGTCTGGCATATCTTGAGCTCTCAATAAGTGTTGGATATTAATATTGCCCTCCAGAACCTGGAATATTCTGCATCTCATTCAGACCTTTTCATCCTCTCTGCTATTTGTAACTGTTTATTTTTTGTTTTGTTTTTGTTTTTTTGTTTGTTTTTTTGTTTTTTGCTTCTGTGTTTCAAAATTAACATTTCAACCTGCATCTATTCTTGCAGACAGGGAAAAGGAAACATTTGCTGATTTTTCATGCTTGGATGAATATGTAATTGTGCATTCTGTTCATGTTCTTATTTAATCAGTTCTAGAATTTTTCATCTTCAGGGGCAGCTTTCCATATTGCTGAATCCCAATATATTCCTCCTGCGCCCTTCCCACTCTACACCATTGCCTCTACCTGTGATGAGTGGTTTTGGCATGTGGAATCTCCAGTTGGTAATGGGTCAGTTACAGTGGTATATAAAATCTTGCATAGTGATGAAAAAAATGATCACATTTTGGAAAGCTAAAATACTTCTCAGGCTGAAACACCTTGAACTTTATAGTGCTAGAGAAAATAACTCAATTTAATATACTAAATCTTATTCTTCCAAACAAAAATGCTGTACAAAATTAATCAAGATCAACAATGTTGATAAAGTACAGTTTTATTCATATTATGTCTAAAAATAAATGGAGCAAAAATTGTCATCTCTTTTTTTTTTTTTTGCACTGTGCAAGTTAAGTAGGCTTTAGAATCTAACAGAATTCTTGCTCATAGCAAATTCTAAAGGAAATATGTGTTTATAAAGATGATTCATTGATATATTTTTAATTTCCTATTTTGATGACTTCCAACACACCTCATTACTAAGATTCAGAATAACTTTTTTTCACTTTTTAAGCAAGTGACTCTAATCATTGTTCTACAGATTAATATTATGGGAATTAGATGAAAAATCAGGCAAAATCCTAGAAGTCACAAGGGAAAATAACCCATGCATTAAATATTTTAATAGGATCTCACCAAGATGTGGAAAAGAATATTTAAAAATATGCTTTATTCTGAATTGATTAGTATTGCATTTGTTCATTCGGAATTTCACTAATAAAACCCAAAGTATTGAGTTCTATTAGTATCTCTCTGTTAAAAGTAAGAGGTTCATCACAACTGAGAAATTAAATTATAGTCACAAGGTGGAAGAATTTATGTCCAAAACACAGTGCAGCCTCTGGTGAATTTCTATGCCTGACTACCTCCGTTTGCAAATGGGTAGCATAATTTTATTTTTACCCGGCTTCTTCAAAGATGACCCGATAATGAAACTAAATGATAGCAGCCATAACTGACCAAAGATGCATAAGTGTGCCCCCCAAAACCAGTTACAAGTCAGCTCAGTGACATTAACCTAGAAACTGGCTCGTAGGTATGTAGGGCAAGCAAAACATAAAATACCTAACAGAAACAAAATAAGAGAAAAAAATACGCCTAAAAGCTAGGTGCCCTAACACAGAGCTCATTTTTCATCCTCAGACAACAGAATATGAGAGTGTTTTCCTTATGTCACCTCAGAAAGGAGTATACATCAGCTCTTCCTGCAGAAATGCTCTCTTCCCTGATATATAAATACTGATATTAGAAAATCTATAATAATAAAAGCATAATATGCTAATTAGATCAGACGTCTTTCCAGACAACCTCCTGGATGAAGCCGAGGCTGTGAGGGAAGCCTGGGTCCCGGATGCCAGAGGGAAGCCAGTGCCAGCAGCCGGGGGGAAGGAAGGCCTACTCTTGCACGATTTTCGTGCATCAGGCCTCTAGTATTAAAATAATGCTTCTGAGTTTTGGAACTGTGGAGACTAAGGCCTATAAGCTTATTGTAGCCCTAGCTGGTTTGCTCCATAGTTAGAGCATTGGACCAAAGAGTCAGAGGTTCAATTCCCAACAAGGGCACATACCTCTGTTGTAGGTTTATCCCCAACCAGTGTATCTCTCTCATGATGACGTCTCTCTCCCCGCCTCACCCCCCAACTATACCCTTCCTTTTACTCTCTCTAAAAAAAAAATCATTGGAAAAGATATCCTTTGGTGAAGTGAAAGAAAACTAAGCTTGTTTTAATTTTTTTAATTTATTCATGTAGTACTGTCATCTAGAATTTTTAGCATAAGAAAATAAAACCTTGTTTGATGAAACAAAAGAAATAATCCAGACTATATACATATTGTGGGGGGAAAACTAGGCCACAAGTTTGAAATTTTTGTTTGTTTGCTTGATGTTAAATTTATCTTTATCTTTGAAAGTATTACAGATATCCTACTTCCTCATTGACCCTTGTACCCCACACCCGCCCCCGGTGTGGGTTTTTTTATATATATTATGTTTTATCAGTTCTTTCTTTGATTCAGTTCCATTGCAATACTTAACCATGAGAAAGAACATTAAGTTATGTGATCTTATAAACTCTTTCTTAGGAACAATTCATTGATCTAAGCTGTTTGAGCTGCTTAATCTCAGGTATCTGTCCATATGATTTCTTGGACATATTGTTGAAAAATAGATTAGTTATGCATTTAATTATGATTTTTCTCTGACTAATAAAAATTTGAGAAAGCTTTAGAAGATAAACAACATAACGTAATACAATAAAAAATTAAACAGAAAAACAACATATTTAAGGAATTAGAAACATAAGGAGATGCAATCAGTTAACTAGGACCTATTGCCTATTACATTGAATAATAGTTTCTCAGGGCAAAGAAATACCCCATGATAATAAATATCAACAAAATTATCTTATTCAGAACAATAGGAACATATATTTACATATGTTGCTTTGTGTCCTTACCAAATATGAGTTTTATATTTTTCATGTTAAGAATCTAGAAGCTTTGCAGTTGCTTTTGGCTACCACTAGTTCTGCCATGAGGACCAATCATTTAGTTCTATACATTTATCAGAATTGTTGGGTAAACCAACAGTACATGTCTTAATAAAGATGAATTAGGATTTAGGAAGGAACTTGAACTTACCTCTGGACTTACAATGAGCCCACACAGGACATCTATGGAAATTCAGAAACCTTGGGCATACAATTTTATTCATTTGTTGTTGTTGTTGTTGTTTTGATTGGCAAACTGCCTTTTTTTTAAAATCCTACTCCGAGGATATTTTCCATTGATTTTTAGAGACAGTGGCAGGGAAGGGGAGAAACAGAGAGAGAAAGAGAGACATCAATTGATCACCTCCAACACGCCCCCAAGCAGGGCCCGGGGTCGAGCCTGCAAACAAGGTGCAGGGTGCCTGTCCTTGACTGGAATCGAATCCAGGACCTTTCAGTCTTCGAGATGATGCTCTATCCACTGAGCCAAACTCATTAGAACTCCATTGGTATTTTTCAAACATTCCTCTTCAGAGAATAGTTTAAAATTAGAATATGTTTAACTGACAGATACAAATAAATGCAAGTACTGCTATAGGTACAGGTTTGCCTATAAACTAAGTATATGTGATGAAAACTACATAAATATCAAAATCAGACCCAATCTAACCTGCTTTAGAATCCCTTCTGAATATTTAATATTCATTTTCTGTATACCATGTTTTGAATTTTATGAAAATCTGTGCTTTATAACTCATAGATATGACTGAGTTTAAGTAAAGTGTCAAAATAAGGCAATTTGTAGCCAAAAAAAATATGTGGAGGAGGGGGCAAAAAATAGACTCATGATGCTTCTTTCCAACTTCGTTATTCATTGCACTCCGGGTCCGCCTACCTTGATGCTGGCACTGCCCTTTTCCTGTTAAATCGACAATGCTTATTAGCTCTCTGGGAGCAGCAGAATGTAAAATTTTAAGAGCTAAAGTGACAGCACAAATGCCTTGCCATCGGGCACTGTATCTCTGTGCCCCAAAGACTGTCAAAGTCTCTTTAGTCATTAAAAATGCAAACATGGCAATTGAAAATGCAGTGAGATTATCTCAATGCTATGTGGGTAATTTTCCAAATCAAACACATTCCTTAAATGTACGGTTTCATAAAGCTAAATGTGGCTCACTGCTTTACTTACATGATAACATTTTTATTTAAAAACGAATTAAAAAATAAGCTCTGTGGGCTTAGAAGCCATCTTGAGTTCCTGTGCCGAGTAGAGTAAATGTTGCATGCAAGAAAGGGGCATTATTACTTGTTTCCATCATTCTACTGGTGCCTTTAAATTCGGATGCAGCCAGTTCTGTGTTTATACTTTCAGGAAAGTATAACCTTTCACAAATGTATGGTCTCCAAATGACAAAAACTGTGATCTGGAAACAAACAATGATCCTTGAAGACTACCTCTGTCAAGTTGACTGTGGGAATCTTCAAAGGTAGATAAAACACTCTCCAAAGTAAAAAAAAAATGACTGGGGGGGGGGGGTGCGGACACAAAGGAGAAAACAATTATTTACATGGGAAAATTCCTCTCAGACCTCAAGAAATCAGATCTCAAAAAAAAATCAGCATGATCATTGAACCTCCAGCACTGATGACTTCTCCCCACCTTTTCCTTTCTTTGGGGAACTTTGGAAGTTGTTTGTCTATGAAGACTTTGTATAGCAGAAAATTCTGCTATTTTGTTGGGTTATTTAACTTACCTATTTCTTTAATTTTTGTATGGTACTTTATTAACTGAATTCATGCATTTAACTGTATTTTGTGATACTATAAGCAAGAGGAAAATAATTAAATGATTGTACAATGTAAAAACCGGCAACTCTGAGAAGTTTATGGAAAGTAGCTGTCAGTTCCGGTAGCATAGGATTAGTTATAGAGTTAGTGCATTTAGCTAAGGAGTAAGAAGTGACATGTCTGTCAGGAGATAAGCTAGCTTGCCAGGCACAATGGAGAACCTGACAAGAAGCATAAAATTCACTAACAAATATTTACTACTGATAGTTTCTGGGTGAATCTGGGATAGGCCAGAAAAGATTTAGATGTATGTTTAGTACATTCAATGTCATGAAGGGAGAAAAAAAGCTTTGGAGCACATGTGTGCAATTTTTATCTCTACTGTTTAAAGTAGTATCACTGAACTAACTAAAGAAATAAGTAAAGAAAGAAAGAAAAAGAAAGAACTGACTCTGTATGTGGTGCTAGAAAGCAGTATTTGTTTTTCTAGACCATGATTGCACAAAGCAAAATGAATGTTCCTGGAAAATATTGGTGTAGACATAAGGATGGCCCTAAAGGCATTCATAATAACAAAGGAAATGTTCTGAGGTGAGCCTCACTAAAAACATTGGAAAGAATTTGAGTTAGAAAACTGAGCTCTCTCCTTGAAGTAAAACCAGTGAGAGAAAGGTGGCAGAGACTGAAGCATAATAATTAAGCATAATAATATATTCATTCAAACATTTTCAAAAATAATTTTGTATAACAGACACTGCATTAGGAACTTTCTAGAAAAACATTAGTAAAAATATTTAGAAAAAATAAATTAAGAACATTGGTCATAAAAATTATGTCTAAAATATCTATATTCTGATTCATAGAAATCAACTAAATAATATAAATTGAAATTTAAATATAGGGTAACAAATATAACCTCTTAGGTATACCCAAAGTTGGTCAGAATGACTAACAATTTATGGCAATGAAAGGCTAACTTAATCCCCCAAAAAATTATAATAGAGAAGTAAAAAAGAGTCTATGTCACAACTATATAGCTATAAATATTACTGTGGATAGAATAATGGACTACATGTTTGAACAAAAGGTGAAAGAGAGAAATAGAAGAAAAAGTGATCCCATGTTGGAAATATATTACAGTTTTTATCATCTAACCTAATAAAAGAGTAATATGCAAATTGACCCTCACTCTGTTACACCCACAAGCCATGCCCACAAGCCACGCCCACCAACCAATCAAGAGCAAATATGCAAATTAACTCAGATGACGGCAGCCATGAAGTTGGAGTTGCCTGAGGCAATGGAGGAAGCCAGGGCCCTGTGGGCCCTGAGCTCTACTCAAGGCTACAAAGTTTCAATTATAGAAGATAAACAAACCCCAGATACCTGCTGGGCTGGGACCTTGGGTTGCCAGAGGCAACCCAGGCTTTGAGTGGGACCAAGGCAACAAAGTTTCAATTATAGAAGTTAAGTAAATCCCAGATACCAGCTCCTAGCCAGGCACCGCAGTAGGGACCCGGACCCTGAAGGGGCTGTGGGCAGCCTGAAAACAGCCCTTAGCCCCTCACCCAGGCTGGCCAGGCACCCCAGTAGGGACCCACACCCTGAAGGGGCTGTGAACAGTCTGCAAAAAGCCATCAGACCCTCATTCAGGCTGGCCAAACATGCCAGCTGGTGGACATCCCCTGAGAGGTCCCAGACTGTGAGAGGGCACAGGCCAGGCTGAGGGACCCCCTGAGTGCACAAAATTTTGTGCACCAGGCCTCTAGTTAGATAATAAGCTTCTAATATCAGTTATAAGAAAAAAACATCATAATTCTTTCATTTTCTGTAACTATGCATTTAATAAACTTTCACCTTTGGAGGAAGGAAAAGGAAGCAAAGGTGGTGGGATGGGGCAGTATTAGCTGCACTTAATTCTGACCACCCAAGAAGAACGAATGTACTCTATAAAAGCGAAATATTAAAATTAACCGTTTCTCCGAGACAGGGTAAGCCACGCCCACCAGCCAATCAGAGCGGCTGTATGCAAATTAGCCCAGCCAACATGGCGGCCGCCACTCACGGACCTGAGTAAA